>JAHDVE020001493.1:0-216873 GCA_022606495.2 Halesus radiatus
TTTAATTATGAAGTACGGGCCATGAAAAAAAATCATAATTTTAGAGGCAACTTAGAAAACTATTTGCGGGTTTACTGTATTTTTTTGTAAATTATCATATTTGCTACGTAAATATGATTAGGTAAATTAAAATATAAAAATAAAACATTTATGAAAAAAACCTTTTTTCGGGTCGATATCTTAAATTATGCTCGTCAAATTTGTGTTCCAACGTAAATTGGTCATTTTTAATTTGGTTTAAAATTTACCATAATCCTTATTAAAAAAAAATATATATATGTATATATATATATATATATATACTCGTATATATTATATTTCATTATGTTTGGAGTGGACGAGATAAAACTTTTACATCACCCTTAGCAACCAAATAATTGTTAAAGGTGCCTCTAAAATTGCGAAAAATCTATTTCTTTAAAGATCTATATTTCATAATGTAAAATTAAAATAAATAAATTACTTCTAATCCGTACTAGATATTTACTATACTTTTTGATTAAGTTTTTTATGAAACAGACCACGCAGCCTTTCCTCTTAAAAAGCTTTTCTAAAATCATAATGTTTTTATAATCGTTTTCAGAGTATGATATCTGCGGACTTATGGAGAGATGGGGGATTTAAGCCTTTCTACAGCAAAGTGTTTGAAAATGCCTGTGAGGGAGGTGTTTCGGGAGCCCTCATAAGACAATACTTCAACGTTGGCAAACATTGTGTTCTTAAAAAGGTCTGTCTCTTTTCATCACCGTGGTGTTAAAAATAAAATATGCCCCATCTGATGCAATTGCGTTGTTTATGAGAAATATCTCTGTTGAGACATCGTCGATGGGTTTATGTAAGTTATGAAAGATTCATTTTTCATCATTTTATGAAAGATTCATTTTTCATCATTTGAATCCTTAGGAGTGTTCATGATCAGTAAAAATACGTAAAGGGTAGCAGAGTATGGAACGAAATGAAACCAACGTTTTGTACATTATCTCTCTACTACCGAAACCGTTGATGATAAGAATAAACAAAAGGGCTCTAATGTGTAATCCTTCAGGAATTCTGAATCTCTGAATGTATATTATGATGCTTTTTGTTTTGTACCTTGGCTTTTACTGCTTGACTTGTGTATATGACACCTCATATATCACCTCAATGTGTTATCATAAATACTTACTTTTGACAGCTTCATCACAGGGACTTCAATAACAATGTTAGTTATTTTTCAATTTTCGTGTTTTTGAAAAAAATGTTATTCATCATCTCGGTTTTTCTAACTGTTCCTATAGATGACACCAAAACTGTATAATTTCGGTTTATTCTATTGTTTCAGGGCAACTACACCCTCGACGGATTCGAACCCTACACCATGATCAAAAGCCTCATCGGTGATAACTTTTTCTATGAGAGGATGTCCGTAATAATCTCCTGGTCCACGAAAAGGGGGCTCATAAGCTGCTTGAACCTATCATGCGAATCAAGGCCCTTGCTAAAAAATGTTCGGCATACCACTAGCCAAACTCCGTCACCAAATAGAAATAACGTCTCACTCCAGATATTTGCTTGAGGTGCACTCAAAAAGTATGTTCATTTCCTTGTTATCTTAGTGCAAAATCTGTTTCATTGTGGAAGATGTAGACACATGAACCTGTATCCTTAGTAACATTTCAGCAAAACATTTTTTTAATTCTATCTAAATCCTATTTTATATTGCTATTATTAAGTTCTGCGCATTTTAAGTTTTTTGGTTTTTATTATTGTGACAGCAGTTTAGGCGTTCAAGGCCATTTTCGAACTGCGGTTAATCCACATTACGACGACTTCCTTATATGATTTTATTAACTCCCACCCAATTCCAATTTGGACGGGTGTTTAAAATAATTATTTATTATCAGTAAAACCGATTTGATTAGAAAATAATTAAAATTCTCTATTCTGTCGGGTTTTTACATTTATAATGTGTTTTCCCCGTATTTAAAAGACTTATTTTATTTTTCTTAATTTATTCATTTAAATGTGTTAGATTGTTTTGGTAGTGTAAACATACTGAGAAGTGGTGAATAAATATGTTTCCTTACTTTATTAATTAATGTTATACGAGTATTAGGATCATTCGTTCGTTTATTAATTCCTAATATAACATTGAATACTCTGCACTGTTTTAGTTAAATTTATTGTAAGCGACCTGAGGTTTTATTTTTTTAAAAAGCAGGCCTATGAGCATCGTCGTAATTGGGTGTATGTACTTGACTTATGAAATAAAATACTAAAAATTGATAATTTATTCATAACCTAAGAAATCATCGTATCGGGTATATTTTAGTTGCCTTGTATCATTGTGCGATGGGAAATATTAACACTTATTTTTAAAAAATATTTGTTTGGATTACTGGGAATTGTGCGATACAAACTGAAAAATATTACACACAAAGAAAAAATCGTTTTGATTCAAACCATCAATGGGTAAGTTTACACTTGGAAGTTGAAGTACCTATACGAAAACTTTTTTTTTCTATGTGATACCACACTATGATTTCTATGAGTCCCAACTGCTCCCAACCACCTGGAGCCAGTGAGACTATGGCATCCCCAATCGGGGAATGTTGCGAGGCTGAAGGAATTAAAGAGGGAAAGGAGATGGGGAAGACAGAAGGTGGGGAAGTGTTTGGCTATTCAGATCTGGTTACCAAGCACGACTAAAGCCATTTCAAGCAACGTTTCAATTCTGAATGGTGGCCTTTCAGGGCGATATTGACTGTTTCTTCCACTCTGAAACGTGTGGCAAATTGGAACAATACCAATGAAATTAATTTAATTTATTTGCGCACGCCGGGAATTGAACCAGTATGATTTTTAAATAACAACATTAATAAAAGATTTAATAAAATATAGTTATATATAAAGTAAGAACAAAGAAGGTAAAAAGAATAAATAAACTTTGCATTTTTTTCTGCCACGTTCAATAAATATACAAAACTAAACCTTTTCAATAAAATATAAAAAAAATACATGAAATAATTATGAAATTTCGATAGTCAGAGTAAGTGTTGCCATCAAATCACTGTTTTTGACTGCTCCAGATGATTTGTCTATGGACATTTATTACGCGAGCGTACATCAATAAGAACTAAAAAAATTATTAAAAATAAATTTCGTATTCTCATTATGTACTTCCTGGTGAAATGATATTCTATTTATTTAGATATTCACTCTGCCGAACGTATTTTTGCAACGTTGCACTGAACATGACGGCATTTTGAATAAAACCAGGACCAACATCAGGCTTTGACAACGAAAAAGCAATTAAAAAGCGGGTTTTTTGCAAATTAAGAATGACGTCGGATAAAGCGTCACCGGCCGTCAGCCGGACGCATCTTACAGCATATCTCTTTATATTCTATGATCTGAGTTCTTAATGAATATATTGTGAAACAACACAATTTAATCAAATAGAATTTACTTAGGCAGGCCAGGATTTAAAGGATCGTAACCACTCAACCACGGAGACCGTATAAATTAAATAAAGTAATTAATATACAGTGTTGAAGAATATGATTTCGTAGTCCATATATAAAGAGGTAGCATGAATACCAAACTCCTGAAAGATGTTAATACTAAAAGCCCTCCTGAAGGAAAAGGTCTTCGATGCATTCCCCACCTTCCCATTCCTTCCCTTTCCCACTCCCAAAACATACTCTAATTGAGGAGACCGTAGTCCCACTTGACAGGTTCCGGGTAGTTAAGATGTATTGTTGTTATTGTTGTTATTGTTGTTACCCGTCTTAGAACAGACATCGTCCAGTGAGACGGGTAAAGTACATGTAAATGTTTAATTTTTATGCCAATAAACGCCCGGGTTGCCGGCAATGAAATGAAATGAATGAAATGACTTGTATATATATTTTTTTATATTACCAGACCGCTCAGTGGCTGTATTTGCATCGCATCTGGGTACCACCCAGACGTCATGATTTCAATTCCTCGACTGGCTAAGTCCTCCGTCACGACACAAGCAACATCTTCCGCTTACCGTGATGGTAGTAGGAGATTTGCAAATATTGTTAGGTTATTCGTAACCCAGGAATATGTTTATTTCTTCAAAAAAAAATAAAAAATATGTGTATCGATACCTTAGTTCAATAGTGAACTAACTCAAAATACCTCATTTTTAGAAAACTGGATATGAAAAATTTTCCGAAAAGACATCGCTCCAATGTAAAGTTATTTTGTCCACATATAACATAACAATAGATGCAACATATAAGTAATTTATCAACCTATCATATCATAGGTGTAAATGGCTATATTTATTAAGTTCCAAACGGAAACATTTGACATGTTTCTCCATTGAACTAGGAATGTGCTTATTTCATTATAATTCCATAAAGAATTATCTGACTACATAATTAGTATGAATTAGACTTATTTTTTTATTGAAATGTGGAAAGGGAGAGTTTCTTTACCAATCTTCATCATTAACTCAAAACTCAGAAATTTTTGAGTTATTTCCCTATTGAACTAAGTTATCGATATATTCGCATGTATCTAAAATTATTGTGGTTTAACCATTTAAAGTCGGAAAGTTGCTAGTTTGCTATTTGCGAAGTCACTACTGAAAATTGTTTACCTACACAATATATACCGACCACATTTTTACGGCAATGCGTGACCACAATTGGTGGCAATATTTCAGCCATACGGAAAACATCGCGATATGGCGTAAATGTCTCCCGCCATTTTTAAGTATAGCCGAAGTGTAGCCAAGCGTAACCGAGTGTAACCAAAACTTGAAAGAGATACTCAAAAAAAAATTATGCTTAATTTTTTAAATGAACCAAATCGTTTTAAAATGTTTTAATAATAAAAAGAAATAAAAAATAAGTTTTAAAAAGAAAATTTCCCAAAATCTCTTACAAGTTAAGAGACCGATTTTATGCAGTGTCTCGGCCTTGGTGTATCCAGTGTTATCGCTATGCCACCGAAAACACGGCCATATTGCAGGGCCTCTTTAATCCTAGATATTAGGGCAACTTTCTCTATATTTCATTGATGGAAAAATCCAAAATATATTTTCCATAGGCCGTGACCGAAAGATCATTGGTCAGGAATGACGAATTTCATTTTTAGATAAAATGATATTGCCCATCCAATACCACCTTGATTTTTTTTGAGAAACCATTAAACAATTATAACCCAGACACCCCCACAAAAAAATATACCAAGAAATGAACTTGCCGAAAATCGTAAAACTGTACGAATATTGTACCAGACGTAATGACACATAAGCGAACTGTAGGGGGCAGATGATCCCGATCTGCGGGAAGGGTTGGGAGGGGAGAAAGGACAACCTATCGTTCCTTCTGCAAGGAGGAACGATACTAACGACAAGACCTCATTTACGACTTTTGTAATTTGCAAATGCAATTCTGCACTTGGAATTCTACACAAAACCCTAATTCATGCAGAATTATTAGTAGAACTCATGGCAGTGGCCATGTCCGTGTGACGATGATTGGTCTGGGTTCAGTGAGAGGTAGTAGTCGGATGGGTAAGCGGTGATCAGAAGGAAAGAAGGCGAATAGATCAGAAGTCGGAGCGAGCGGGCAGTCGAGGGAGCGGGAGGTCTTGTCAAGCGGGCGTTTGCTAACTAACTGACAAGAACTGGCTTTCGTAGGCTACTTGCAAGACTTGCAGAGCCACCGCACTCTTCGCATGTTCAACAAGCATCTCTCTCTTGTACCGCTCTTGCTCTGACGCTTTATTCAAGTCATTCATTTTTCTGAGCGGTCGATGAGAACCCTCACAGATCGCCCAGCATACATTGACAAAGTAACTGGGAGGCGGGTTCGTTTGCAGACAGAGAAGCAATATTAATAATTTATTCAACATCCAACTCCCTTACAAATTAGAACAATAACAACAATCTATATAAGTGGCATATAGCAAATGTGTTTATCAAATGGCCGCGTCAAAACATTCCAGGAGAGGTGAACACGTCCGACACAAATATAATATATGCCTATTAAGCTACAAAATAGAAAATGGAGTTATACACATGAAATCAGCATTTATAAAGACATCGCAAATACATGAACAATGTACATGATAACATCCTATACAATGTTCGTACTAGGAATACGAGGTGTGTTCAAAAGAAAAGATGAATTTTGAATTTTCGCGGGCTGTGGAGATTCGATTATCGAATTTTTGTTTGTTATGTTGGTACACATATGTTTATCATATGTTAGCATTATCAGCCATTTTGGATCAGTGGTTTGTTTTTGACAACTGGAAAGGTTAGTCACGTTTTTGGGTGTTCTTCGATTTTTTTTTATTTAGATTCGTTTTCTGAGGCATCATCAGTCCAATAGATGTGAAATTTTAGATTTGCTTTATTTTTTATGTCCTCATCAGCATTTCTTCAAAAAAAAATTGATTCTTTTTAGAAAAAAATTGTTAATAATTGTTAATCCTATGGAGGAATTTCCTAGTTTTGGTCGGAACTTGATAGCCGTTTTCTGGGGCATCATCAGTCCGATTGAAGTGAAATTTTAGATTTGCTTTGTTTTCTATGTAAAAAATCGAAAAAAAAACGATATTTTCGATTTTTTACTAAAATAATAAAAAGTAAAAAATCGAAGAACACCCAAAAACGTGACTAACCTATCCAGTTGTCAAAAAGAAACCACTGATCCAAAATGGCTGATAATACTAACATTTGATAAACATATGTGTACCAACATAAAAAAAATCGATAATCGAATGTACACAGTCCGCGAAAATTCAAAATTCACCTTTTCTTTTGAATACACCTCGTATAGCCGTAAAACGGAGAATCGAATGAAAAAATTTTTCTAACTCACAAAATAAGTGAACAAAATAACAATGTAATATAAGAATAATATGTACGAGTACGATAGAAATAATATGTAAGCAGGGAATAATGTGAAAGTAGGGAATAATGTGATTTGATTTATTGTTTCGTTCAACTTTGTGAGTTTTCCATTGTTGAAATTGTTTGAAAGAATGGTTCAAAAACGTCACCCTGAGTACAAAACATTAATGTTTATACGATAATGACTCAAATTACCAATGAATAATATTTATGTAGCAACGTGGACGTTCAAACAAGTGTCCACGATAATTTACATGGTTTGATCTGTGTTTGTTAATGGTGAAGCATCCTACTCGCAATTTTATCAATGGAAATAATGTATTTTGGATCAACCAGGAATAATAAGATGACTGTTATTTTTTTTCTTCTTCTGATTAATTTTTATGGAGTTTCTAAATTGGCGACAGGAGAGAAACTCAAATTTGATTCCACCAACAGCAGATTTGTGAGTAGTAAAATATATGTATATTTGACTAGGTGCTTTGACTGTGTTTTACAAATTTAATAATAGAGGTAAAACTTCATAAAATAAGTAACAAATATGAATTAAAAATAAAGAGACGATAAATAGAAATCTACCCACGACTGCCTAACTAATCCAGTGGAAGTATGATTGGATACATGTAAGTTGCGTGAGTGCAGTTTCTTTGAGTTGTTGACTGCGTAGTCCAAGTTTTGTCAGTAATTAGGATTTTTATGATATGTAGATTTATTGGATATCTTTAAACGACAATTCAGATAGAGTACTTATGTAGAAAATACTAAATCTGTAAAAGTGTATTGGATCTATAAAGAAGACAATTCCAATATCTTGATCACAATGAGAGGCGACAAATAAAAGACTACTCAACTAATCCAGTGGAAGTATGATTGGAGACATGTAAGCTGCGTGAGTGCAGTTTCTTTTAGTTGTTGCCTGCAGTCTCCGAAGTTTGCCAGTAATTTGGTAACAGGATGACGGTCAATGTTCATACAAAAGAGGCCACCACCAGAAAAAAACTCCTTCAAATATAAATCTTTCTCCGGGCTTATGACTTTAAAATACTTATCTTATCAATATTCTTCACCGCAGTCGTAATTCTGATATTGTAATGATATTCACTACTTTCGTCAATTATAATAAGAAATACTATCTTCACACCACTTTTCTTAATATACAAATATTGCTCATCAGGATAAACAGTACACTATTGAGGAACGCTTTGCTTTCGAAACATGTTGATATTTGTATATTTAAAAAAGTGGTGTAAACAAAGTTATATCATATATATTCACTTTGTAGCGTAGTTATTAATTAATTAATTAGATAATATACTTTGTATTCACCACTTTATTAATACGCAGATATCACATGTTACATGTTCACATATTTCGAAAGCGATGCTTTTTTCATCAGGAGAAATATTTATAAAATTTAATATGTATTCTATATACTCCTGATGACGAAATCATCGCTTTTGAAACATGTACATATCTGTGTATTAATAAAGTGGTGAATACAAAGTGTATTACTTAAAGTTATTTTTGTTCATTTATTCATAATAACGCCACAAAGTGACAAGTTTTTAATAACACTATTCATCATAGTAACAGAAACAAGGGATATGGATCATGAGCCATTATCAATATGAAATCGCACCCACAAAAGCGTAACAAACATCCATCACCCAAACTAATGCAAATCGCATCTAGGCACAATGGCGTCCTACCTTTCATTCCATCTACGCACCAAACGCATATCTTTCATTGGCTCCGCCACTTTGATAGTCCGTGCAGTTTGATCGTAGCTGAAAGTAGGGATGCTTCCATGCCATGTCTTCCATTTGTTGCTTCCAGGGCCCATACTACCTGGTTACTCGCAGCGTGGACAAGTGTAATCTGCCTGGTCCGGTCGATACAGAAAACGAGTGTTCTCATAATGTTTCTGTCTACAAGATAAACCGCATGAAAGAAGAATTCAGAGGAAATATATTTGTACCGCGGGATCTACCTAAGATTTCCGTACGTTCCTTTTAATTAAACTTTTGCGATAGCTGTAAAGAAGCTGACATATTATAGAGGTGGTTATTTCAAATTCCACTGAGATCGGTCAGTGGCTGAGATCACACATGCGTCCTCCATCATTCCACGGGTGACAAATTCCGTTTTCAATGATGGTAGTAGGAGTTTTTCAAAGTTTTGTCAGAATATTCGCAAACCAGGAATGTTTTTCTTGCTTAAAAAAGAAAAACAAAAAAACCAATAAATTTTAAAAAATAACAAAAATATTACGGAAATAAAAAATAGGTTTCTGAGAATTTCGAGAGGTTTTGATTAGTCACCCAGTTAGCAAATGTCACAGCCTATTTCAACATACTCGTATACGTTTTTTTTAATGGAGAAATATATTTGCTCCATCAATCTCAATTGCAATAGTTTACTAACGTTTCTATGTTCTCTCCACATTTATATTTTATTCATATATATTAGCTGTGGTATTTGTATATTTTATTGATATCTATTTTCAGGCAATTATATCGGCGGACTTATGGAACGATGGAGGGTTTAAGCCCTTTTTCAAAAGGGAATTTAACAATGCCTGTGAGGAAGGCATCGCAGGTGTTAACATTAGGAAATTTTTTAATGTTAGCAAAACTTGTCATATCAAAAAAGTAGGTGCCTTTGTAGTCTTATTTTATTCAATGGTCGCAACTGGGATTCGTGCCCAGACCCCCAGATTCTCTTACCTTTCCGGGACGCGTGTTCCCGTTTGCGTGTTCAGTAGACGACTATGCCGTCCCGAAATCAACATGGGTTTGTTGTGTGATATTGGCCTACAAACCCGTGTCCAGTTGAACGCCAAATCAGCACAGGTTTGTTATACGATAATATTAACATAACCCAAATGAAAACTGCTAATAATATGAGGTTAAAAATGGAAAATAATATTCATAAATCTTTAATTTGAGATATGATATCGATGAAAATGACATAAATTGAACTGGTCTTATTAGCTAAGTTGGTTGAGCGTTGCCTCGGATAGGCAGATGTCCTGGGTTCGAGTCCCAGATGCGAGTGAAATCTTTTTATTTTCTGTCATTTTTAACCTGTTTCATGTTTCATTTGGGTTATGTTAATATTATTTTCTTCAATGATTAGACTTTACTTTCGTCTACTGAACACGCTAACGGAAATACGCTTCCAAAACAAGTGACTCTACCAATTAAGCCATCGAGAAATAATTACATTCGTTAATCTTTTACGAATGTCGTACTTTAATAATTACTAACATTATCATCAATTATTTCCCATATTTTGTGGCTGCCATCTTTTGGTGTGATTTATAAGTTTTTTATAATATTTTCATGTACTTTGACACTTCCGATAAAATTTTCCGGTTTTGTTGATGTTACTGTACTAGTTTCTCCACTTTCTTCAATGGTTGAGGTACCTATTGTATTGTATAAATTTTAATTTAAATGTAATTTTTTTTTTTAAACCACTTTATTTTATTCATATATATTTCTGCATTCGACCGGTTTCGGTTGGACTCAACCTTCTTCAGGAATGTACACATATATGTTTATATACAGAAATACATACAAATAAAATAAAGTGCCTTAAAATAAAAATATTTATCAAATTATTTAATTAATAATGACGCCACAAAGTTACCAATCGTTTGAAGAAATTATAAAATATTATTCATTTAAATTATAATATCAAGCCACAAAGTGATTGGTTCCTTCGATAAAAGTATAAATTTTACTTCATGTCATTCGTTATTCCTATTTAATTAATTCTCCTAACTCAGCTGCGCCAGTTTGTATTGTGATAATCTCCAATAAAACTCCGTCGTCCACATAAACACTATGTGTTTTATTAGACTATGTTTACAATAATCATAATAAAAGAAATCTACAGCCAGGAGATGTCATTGTACTGCACTCAGTTCATTGGTATTATGCAGTTCTGCTAGACGGTTGCTAACGTCTCAGTTACATTTCTGTTTTAATGCTCTGCAAAACAGAATTTCTATGGATGTATTACAAATATCACTTAAAAACTGGAGGTTTTATGTACTTATAAAAAAATATTTTTTTTTTTTGTTTGAAGTTAATCTCTAATCAGTCAACGGGCTGAAAATGTAATTATATGAAATTCTCTCGATGGAAAAAAATCGTAAACTATACCCCGAAAATTAATAAAAACGGTTTTGTTCTGTTATCTAACATGTTATAGGTTAGAAAAAATCATAGTGTTTCTTTAAATAGTAATTAAGACATTCGTCTTGAGATTTTTGATTTATCTTAAATATGTCGTGTTTTATTTATATTTTTAGAATTGTCACTTACGCCCATTTATTCTAAACGCTCTTCACATTGGCGCGCTCTTTCTATCTTTCGAATGATCATATCTGCCTTTCAACAGCGGTCAGTCGGGATTCAGAGCTGATACAAGACAGAGACCTCTTGCCTAAATCTAAATTCTCAGAGATTAATGCGGGGCCTTAACGCTAGAAATATCCCAAATGTAATGTATTATTCTTTACTGTTTTGGGTGATGCAGGTTTTGATACAGGTTTTTTACAGTTAAATGTATTCGCATATTTCACTATTTCAGGGCAGCTACAGCATCAGAGGCTTCGAGCCCTACGCCATGATTAAAACCCTCATCGGTGAGAACTTCTTCTACGCGAGGGCGTCTGTCATAATCTCGTGGTCCACGAAGAGGGGTCTCATCAACTGCATGAAGCTGGCATGCGACTCGAGGCCGGTGCCGAAGAACCTTCGGCCAATCATGAACCAAAATAAAACAAAACATTGAAGCATTTCAATCATTTTTTACATATTTTATAATTTCTTCGAACGACTAGTATTCACTTTGTGGCGTCATTATTAATTAATTAATTAATTATAAAAATAGACTTTGTTTACACCACTTATAAATATCTACACGTTTCGACAGCAATGCTGTTATTATATATTACTATCGAAACATGTACATATATATACAAAGATGTATATATACAAAGAGGTGTAAACAAAGTATATTTTTTGATCTCTACAATGTAGTTTATTGAACTGTGTAATGCACCACTTTGTTTTCCATTAATAAAAAAACTTGAAACTTGTGTAATCTCTGTTTATCACTCCGATTTTTGGATCTCGTAATAAATCCATAAAGCACAACAATCTTTGGTGTATGATATAGTTTCCTGCCTTTAGCATACACTATAATTTATAGCTTGTTTCAAAAACGACATAAACTTATTCTTAAATGGTAAACAGTTATATCTATATGTGGCAACAAAAACTTACTAACGTTGAGTTTTGACGTCGTGAAAATGATGCAGCTTTTTTTGTTTAGAATATTTACATAGGTTAACGTAACTTTTTTCCGTTGGAAAGCTCATTTCTATCTTTCTTTTAAATGTCCATTTTACTATTAAAAAATTAAAATAATATGCCTGTTCATATTTTTATAAAATACATCCCATAAATTTTACAAGTTCAATAAGAAAAAAAGATGGGGTAAAAAATATGTTGATATTCGAGCAACGCCTGGTAGTACCTAAATAATAAAAGTCCTAAATCGAATTATTTCCAATTTTTTTTATTTTTTTTTATTATCTTTATTAAAAAAAAAACAGTTATGTATTAGCTTTCAAATATGACACTGTGTCAAAAGAAAGACTGCCGAAAGTGTTATTATTGGCAGTATATGGAGAACACTAATTCACTTGGGAAATGCAAAATAATTGAATTGTCAAAAGAACCAGGACTCTTCCCTAATTACGATCGCCAGATAAAATTGATGACGTACTCACAGTAGGCATAAAAATAATTGCGTATTCGTGCAGTTGATATGTATGCTAATTTTAATTTAAACGATCGTCAAATCTGTTTTTAAATCCAGTAGAAATTTTGATCAACGACAATAATCTCTCTACGGTTCGAGGCTTTGACCATTTTAGTACGTCACAAAACAATATAATTATATCCATAAAAAGCAGTCACGCGGTAGCTTTCCGCAAACATATATATATAAATACTTTTAATTGACCGGCCAGTATTTGAGGAACCTTTCGTTCTTCAGGATAAAGGTTTTTCTTTGGGAGGTCGATGATGTATTACATAATATGACTGCAAATTCATTTTAATTTTAATTTTAATCAATTGTTTAAGTCTAAAGAGACGTACTTCCTATTTAAAAAAAAAAAAACATTTTTCAAAATCTGCATTATTCCACCACAATTTTTAATATGACCGAGCTATTATAATAGTAAAAAGAATTTGTTTTAAATCAGCAATTGACAACAAATAAAATATTTTCACGTGTAATAATAATTACAAATAAAATCATGAAACTAGCAACACATGCCTCAAAAAAGATAACAGTGCGATTGTTAAAAATGATTTCGTTCAACGATGTAAAACGCTTTATAATGTTCTAACATTAGAGTGGGTAGGAAGTACAATAGAACTATGGCGAAAATTGTTGTCCCCATGAATTTAATCGTTTTATGTTATTTTGTAGGAAAACTTGATTTTTCTTCAGGGGAAAAGCCGGGGTTTCCTGGGATTTCAGATGTGATTAATTACGTCAGTATTATCCACAATTCTCTTAATTTTTCATTTTTTATAATGTATAGATAATAGGAACAAGAAAGATAACATTAAAAAATAAAAAGATAAAAAAAATAAATTCTCGCAAATAATTCATTCTAAAGATATTTGTGTTGATCTGTAAGATCTACAGTCTCCCGCTTATACCACTAGTTTCCGGACGCCATGTATAAGATAGGATTTGGTGATTCTTTTTGCAGGGCCCTTATTACATAGTGTCACGAAGTATTGATGCCTGTACTTTGGCCGGTCCCAAAGACACTGAAAACGAAGTTAAACACACTTTAAAGGTTACCAAACTGGACAGGATTCGGGAAGCGTTCAGCGGAAGTGTCTCAATACCCCACGACTTAGTCAACGTGTCGGTAAGCTTTCAATTCCATCATAACGAGAACTATGATAACCAAAACATTGTACACGTGTAAACTCACTGCCTCTACATAAATACCAAGTGCCCTTTATTATCTGGTTTGGTATTATACGAGTATTCTTAAGTTAGTATACCTTAACTTAAAAATACACTCTTTGCAGGTTGCTAACTCAAGAAACACTTACTGGTAATTAAGAAAACGTATACGGTTTCCAAAGACAATGATCCTTGAACCATATTTTTTTAACTTCTATATGTGTACTGAAATTTTAAATAAAAACGTTCAAAATTGCTTTAACTGGTTTTCAAACTGCACCTATTTTGGGATGTATTTCATCGAATTTGAAGATACATTTTCCTAATTACCCGTATAGAATTTACGGATCGTTTGTGGTATTCATTGAGTAAGCAACCTGCAAATAGTCAATTATAGAAAAGGGCTGACTCTCCCTTAATATACCCATTATAGCGTAACCTTACTTGTATAATTAATAGTATTTAACACGGGAATGTAAAAAGGAAACACATAATAAAATACTAGAGTAAAATGTAACTGAGAATTTTGTCGCAGACATCCAATGCGAACTCTAAGAGGTATATTACCCTGATGTGTACCTATTATAATATAATATATATTTTTAAATATATCCATTAAAATGTACCCGATTACCCTTAGTTCATGTAACTACGGGACAAATACTGCTATAAAATTCATTTTAGCAAGCAAGACGGAAATCACAAGGAAAAAACAAAACCATAAATAACCGTCTGTTTTAATAAAAGCTGACACAAAGTAGTAATAATAGAGGGTAATGAACTAAACTAACCCGAAAGTGGTTTTAAAAACATAATAGTAAAGCAATATCGTCAGCAATAAAACAAATTTCAAGTCATAAATAAAAACACTATTAGAAAGCAATTGGGCTCACTCCTGACATCGATGTTATATATACCATAGATTTAGTTTTAATTGTGCCAGTCTGATGATGCCCGTGATAGGGTGAAACCAGTCCGGTCGAAAATAAATAAGTGGAAAAAGTTTTTTAATGAAAAAAAAATCATTTTAACCTGCATAGTGATGTCTAGGCAATTTTTTGATTGCTGGCCGTAAAATAATTTATTTTTTTTTATTTTATCGAAGGAAGCAATCACTTTGTGGCTTGACATTATAATTTAATTGAAAAATGTTTTTGCTTTAAGTCACATTATTTTATTTATACACATTTCTGCATTCGACCGGAATACAATTTATATGTGTACATTCCTGAAGAAGGTTGAGTGCAACCGAAACCGGTCGAATGCAGAAATATATATAAATAAATTAATTTGACTTAAAACAAAAACGTTTTTCATTTAATTTATTTTTTATTCTTGACTATGTAAAAGCCACCAAACCACAATGATGAACTGATCCATTTTAAAGGACAGATATTTATATTTAGGGCATAGGCATCTTGATAGGTATTCTGTTTTGTTCGACATGTTTTTCAAAGAAAGTTATCCCTTGACAGTGGTAAACAGCCGGAAGATATTCCGAATGTGTGTTCAATATTTTTTCATTACTGACCAGAACATGATAGAAGGGTTCGTTTTTACGGCTTAAGAGCTCAGTTGTAGAATCACTTGCTAATCAATGCGTGTCATCTTTTTTATAACATTGGGATCTTCAATGATCACTCAAACATTTTCTTAAAAGATCCTCTACACGACATTATCAAAGACGCCGAAGGTCATTGAACGAAGATAATTTAAAAATGTTGGTAAAAGAGTAGAATTTCTAAACTCCATTGAAATCTTTCCCAATATGGTCCAAATTACTAAAAAGCGACTTCGCGCCGTTGGGGTGATTTTCCCACGAAAACGGCGCTATAGAAGTAATCCAATTATTATTATTATTATTATTCCCCAATTCTTACTAACAATTTTTCAATACGCCATTTTTTTCAGATTCTTCGTTCGTTTTCCGTCAAAATGTTTTTATGTTACTGCGAATGTTAAATAAATAATGGTTTTTCCCCCTCAGATTTCTATTAACAATGAAGTGTGGAGGGATGGAGGTTACAAGCCTTTTTTCTATAAGATGTATCGTAAACCATGTGAGGAGAGAGCGGTTCTGTACTTCATGAAGAACTTCTTCAATGGAGAAAAGACCTGTTCTGTTGAAAAGGTACTAGTTATTAAATAACTCTTACTAAGAAAACACATTTGTCTCTAAAACTACACAACCTTTATAGGGTAACTCTGGTGTCATGAAAGTTTTTACAACTTTAACTATCAAATCCATGGTTAATGGATTTATTTATAGATTGAAAAGATGTTTCCGTCATGAGCTAGGAAACTCCAAAATATACATTTATTATGATGGGTTGGTTCACAATCCTTCTACAACACGAGTCTCTCCGAGATCCATGTTCACTCTTTCCTCCCGTCAAAAAGACCGTCCATACAGCATCCTCAAAGATGACTTCAGCCCTGAGGGAAATTATTTTTCTCAGAGCCTCCTGTGTACTTAAAGTTTAAAAAGGCTTACATTGAAACATTTGGATTTCAACCATCCTATGTTTTCAGTTATGGGCAATGTGGTAAAGAGAAAAATTCTTCTTATTTGTACCATGGGGGAGAAGTTGATGAAGGTTATAGTGGGATGATGTTGTTATCCAGTCGACGGCATCGACATTTTTTTTAGATCAGTACAGATGTTCCTCCGGGAATCCGATAGAGTTGACATTCTTCCACAATATGGTCTATCTTTCTCCGCTCAATATTCACACAATTCATATTTCTTTGGAACTCATTTGTGCAGTATATACGCAGCAACTTTGACTGCATCCGATGCAATTTAGCAAGGGAGAGAAAACCATTGCAGTTTTAAAGTTAGGTTTACAACAAGGTGCTTGTTTTCACCGTCCGAGATCTACTGCTGAATTCAGAATCTTTCTTTTCACTCTTTTAGAGAATATCTGAAGCAAACTTGTGGCTTCAGTCCTACAAGGTTTTCAGGGGGTGAGGTGATTGAGATAAGGAGGTTTAGAGGTCCCATTTGAGGGTGTGTTATTTGGTGGTCGACTACTAATTATTATGATCTGACGAATAGCGGAAGTACGTGGAAATAACAACCCTACCTTACCCCCTATTCTAGAAGAGGGTTTATTAATAATTTTAATTTAACACTAATTGATTATGTACGAATAATATAAGTTAAAATGAATAGTAAAGTAACCACGAATTGAGATTATACCATTGGTAGCGCGGTGAGGGGGAAAAATCTGGACCAACCGAAGATCTTTAGCGCAATGAACTTGCGAATCTTTGGAATCTGGTGATTACAGATGCCGTTAATATAGACTTCTGATTTCTGCGTGAATTGCTCTCTGGCTAATTTGACTACAGAGAGTAGAATTAAAAATAGCTGTTTTTGTTCCAGGGAAACTACACAGTTGAGAACGTAAGCCCCACTGAGATTATGAAAGATGTCTTCGGGACTAGCTTCTTCTACGAGAAGATGTCCCTGATGATAGCCGCGCACACCAGGAAGGGACGCATCATATGCCTGAGGTTCCTCTGCGAATCCAAACCGTTACCCAAAAAAGCACAAATGACCAGATACAACAATAAGACAAGTGGTTAAATTAGATTTTTTGTACCTCCGCAAAACGGTGCATGTCCAAGTTAAAAGACCGATAACTAACCTCGTTTTTAAGGCGTTCAAATAAAATTATTATAGATTTATTTTGAAAATTTGTAACCAATATAAGCCAGTTTGTATTTAATATGTTACTTGTAATTCATCAAACAAAATCAATTTTAAGGAACTTTATATTATACACATTGGTTTTCAATGGGCATCGTACGAAAAAAATACAAAAACAAAATTTGCAATTTTTTTTAATCCCTCATATTGCTTCCATGCTTCTTACTTACGTTTATGTAAAACACAAAAATAAATAAATAAAGTATATTCTAACGTTTCCTGACCTTCCATCTTTCAACCTATTATCGACAGATTCCTCCTTTATCAATAAATGTCCATCTTTATAAATCTAGTAGCTTTCCAGATGAATTTTTGGTGACAATCATAAATGGACATCTTGGACATCTCTTAAACCAAAATTGGTATGAATCTGCGCGCACAAAAGTGTGGCGAAAATCGTTCACCATGCTACTGCAAATCGCACACACCCCGCTTTTACTTCTGCCTGTACACCAAATGCATAACTTTTATTGGCTTCGCCACTTTGATAGTCCGTGCATTTCGGGCGTACATCGGCGACAGTCGGCACGCTTCCATGCCATATCTCCCCATGTTTTTAATTTAATAGTTTCATGTTTAGGTTAGTGTTGATTGTAGGTGACAATTGATCCTCCGAAAGTTGGCCCCCGACGGTTGGGCCCCCGACAGTTGATTCCCCGGACAGTTGATCCCTCTAGCAGTTGATCCCTCGCCCAGTTACTCCCCTGAAGGATAATTTCTGCTGTACGTCCTCATTTGTAAAGTAAGTATATAGAGACGATATGCGGTCGTATAACTAAGGTATAAAAAGGTCATAGATTTAAGGTTCTCCTCAAAATGGCCTGGAACTAAAGGGGAATAGAGAAAAGGAGAAAAATATATTAGTGAAAAAAGTTAAATCGATAAACAGTTATAATGAAAATTAAACCGAGACACCCTGGGCAGTTTGTCAGACCATCCCAGGGCGGTCCCATCAAGAATAAGAATAGCGATAGGCCTGGTAGCAAGGGGACCTAGATACCTGCGCCCACTATCTGGCCACCTGAGAGTTTCTTTGAAGATATGTCTGCTGGATGAGAGATGAGAGACCCCTGAAGATCCTATTTCTTAATAGCTCAATACTGTGCTCCAGTATGGGCAAGAAGCGCCCACACCTTGATGGTCGACGCTCAGCTTAATTCCCAAATGCGGACCATTCAGCGGAAAATCTACTCCCCTCGTTTGGCTCCCCATGCCTGCAAATATCAAGCCAGAGATGTGAGAATGCAAGAAAACTCTGTAAAATAGCGCAATACCTCTGCACGATAATGTCGTAGCTCAAGCTGCACGCCCTCCTGAAGTCCCGAAAACCCTTCGTGTTAGAGGGAGAGAGGCTCCTCCGGTTAGCTCTAATTCCAGAAGATAAGTTAAAGATTGAGTGGCAATTGGCTAACGTGGATGCTCGCGTGGACGCTGGATGCTGGAGGAAATGCCCATTTCATACACTGAGAGACAGGCTGGGTCCTCACTGCCTCATAAACTCTTTTCCACCATCAATAGGATAATGTGATCCCACAGCAGTTGTGCCAGCATGCTGCATAGTTAGAGCCTTAAAGAGTCAGTGAATGTGGTGCGTTGTAGACAAACGAACAAGTGGTCAACGAATGCAAACGAGATTGATGAGATACACAAGGCGACTCCTGAGACCCTAAACTGACTAGCAGACCTAGATGTCTCCTTCTGACCCCTCCACCATACAAAAGAAGAAAAAGTTTTGGTGTCGATAAACCAATTCATTTAATTTTTCTGTACTCTAAACGACCTGCAAAAAGATATTTTGAGAATTGTCAGAACGCCCCTCTGAATAAAAATTAAAAAGTCACTGATTACTGTATACATTAGTAACATATTACATCTATTCGTCTGTAGAAATTATGTTGATTTTTTTTATTATTTGGTTACAACCGTCGACTAGTTCAATATTATATTCACGATGAAAACGTATCATGTCAGATCTCTCCGGAATAACCCAATGTTAATTATTATTCTGTGCATCCTGGAAACTTCTGTTATGACAATGGGAGCCAAAGCCAAAATTAATTTCGCCAACAGCAAATTTGTAAGTAGTAAAATATTTGGTACATCACAATGATGATGCTTTTGGTGCTCATCGGGTGGTAAAAAAATAATCTAGTAAAATGAAGTACCCAATTGAATACAAAAAATATAACCGTAATCATTCTTATAATGGCGCTTATTTTCAATATTGAATATTACCAATAGTTTAATACAAACGATACTGACACCTGAATTGCGTATGCTTATTTGACCAAGCGTCGAGGGGAACGGCTGCATGTCCCGTTTCACACAAAACTTAACTTTGGATTTAAGGTGAAAATACTCACACAAGCATTCTAAAAATTAAAGGTATGGTAAATATCTAGTAAGGATTAGAAGTATTTTTTATTTATTTTTGTTTTAAATTGTGAAATATAGACTATTCAAGGAATCAATTTTTAATGATTTTAGAGGCAACTTTGAAAACTATTTGCGGGGTTATGGTTTTTTTTTATTTAAATGTCGTATTTGCTATATAAATATTGTTATATGAAATATAATAAATAAATAAAGGTTTTTTTCGGGTCGATATTTTCAATTATATAAGGCAAATTTGTGTTCCAACGTAAATTGGTCGTTTTTAATCGAAATTTAAATCATTATTTTTATAAACAATAATTATTAATCTAAAACACTCATCCAAATTGAAAAAAACCTTCCGAGCAAAGATAAATGTCGCCGGCAGGACTCGAACCCGCACCCTTCTAATGTCCGGTTAGATGCTCTACCGTTGAGCTACGTCGGCTTATCGCAAACCCGCCAAGTTAATCAATATATACTAGTGTCAATATTTTAATAATTACTCTTTTTATTATATTTTCACCTGTTTACTCGCATTAGAAGGGTGCGGGTTCGAGTCCTGCCGGCGACATTTATCTTTGCTCGGAAGGTTTTTTCAATTTGGATGAGTGTTTTAGATTAATAATTATTGTTTATAAAAATAATAATTGTTACCCTTTGCGCTATGCACAAAAATCTTGTCTTAAGTTTTTAAGAACTTAAGTTTATCAATTAATAGAAATTTAAATCCATCATAATGCTTATTTTAACACATTTTTATTTTTTTAATGGTATATTTTATCATATGTTCATAGTATATGGGTTAAAACTTTTTTTTAAATGACCGTTAGCCCCAAATAATCGCTAAAGTTGCTTCTGAAATCACGAAAAATTGATTTCTTTAATGGCCTTTATTTTGAAAGTTCAAAAAAAATTTAAAAGTACTTCTAATCCGTACTAGATATTTTCTATGCCTTTTGATGAAAATTAAGATATTTACGTTTAGGTAAGTATTTTGGCTTCAAATCGAAAATTAAGTTTTGTCTGAAACAGGCCGCGCAGCCATTCCTCTTAAGGAACGCACAATGTATCCTAATTCGTGCATATTCGCTTCTAGAACCGTGTTGCTATAGCAGAACAAAACGCCGCAAGGTGTAGCGGTAATTGTCAATTTTCATGTACACACATACCTCGAGATAAATAATATAGAATTTTGAACTCTTTTAACACACTTTCAAAAGAAAATTAACAAGCGTTTTTTTCCTTTTTTCAGGGGCCCTTCTATCTAGTCACCCGCAGCATTGACAAGTGCCACCTGCCTAGCCCGGTGGATACGGAGAACGAGTGCGCCAATAGTCTTTCTGTTTACAAAATAAACCGATTTACGGAGGAGTTTCGAGGAACATTTTCCATACCCCGAGACCTGCCCAGAATTTCAGTACCGATTTTTGTACATTTTCAGATTTTTAAATGATTTTCGCGCTTTCCATCCGGCTGAAATCTGCTTCCAATCCATCAGTCCGTGCCTTCCTGGTCGTGATTAGGCTTCGTGTCATCTGAATTTTTTTTTTAAATTTATCGTTATATTTACATAATAATAAATTACAAGGCTAATTAAAGGAAAATGGTTCTGGCAAAAAACCAGAAACTCTTCTGTGCCTTTGTAGATCTACAAAAAGCGTACGACCGAGTTGATAAGAAAAAATTATGGAAAGTATTGTCCAAGTATGGAGTGAATACGAATCTTATATAGACAATCGCGTCTCTGTACGAGGAAAGCGTTGCATGTGTTAGGGTAAACGGTGATTTTACGGAGTGGTTTGACATCACAAAAGGTGTTAAGCAAGGCTGCGTAATGTCACCGTGGTTATTCAATCTATACATGGATAATTGTTTGCAATCATTACAAAAGGTGGGCTTGGGCGCGAAAATGAGTAATCTGAAAGTATGTTGCCTGTTGTATGCGGATGATGCGGTGCTGATTGCTAACAGTATGGAAGATTTACAGTCCCTTGTATCTAGGATGAATGAAGTATGCATGAAGAACGAGCTAATGATGAATGTAAATAAGTCTAAAGTCATGGTGTTTGAAAGAGAGAGTGCGAAAACAGTGTGCAATATAGTTGTAAATGACGAATACTTGGAGCAGGTCGATGAGTTTGTATATTTAGGAAGTATGTTTACGAGAGAAGGAAAGACTGATAGGGATATTGAAAGAAGGGTGAATGCAGGAAACTCGATTAACGGATGACTCAACGCGGTTGGCGCTAACAAAAAGTTGTCCAAAGAAGCGAAGCTAGCAGTCCACAATGGAGTGCTGATACCAACCCTGATGTATGGCAGTGAGGCGTGGAATTGGCAGAAGAAGGATGAAAGTAAACTGAATGACATAGAAATGAGATCTCTGAGACGAATGTGTGGTAAAACCATGTATGATCGTGTGAAAAATATTGAAATTCGTAAAGAATGCAAGGCTGATGTAAGCGTAATGAGTAAAATTAAGAAAGGGACGCTTAGATGGTTTGGGCATGTGAAGCGAAAGAACGAAGAAAGGAGTGTAAGAAGAATGTATGACGCGAATGTGAAAGGAAGAAGAAGCCGGGGACGTCCGAGGAAGACATGGCACGTTCAAGTGAATTAAATACTTGAGTCGGGCCATGTCAGAAGTCGGAATAACAGAAGAGAATGTATGAGACGATGTATGAATGTGAATGAAGCAAGAAGTGTATGCCAAGATCGAGTTGTTTGGCGGTCCGTCCTCTCTGCCTACCCCTGCCGGAAAACGGCGTGATGGTTAGTTAGTTAGTTATTATTATTAATTTGACAATTCAAGGTGTTTTTCATAGTCCTCCTCTCTAGAAGTTCCTATCAGCATATGCTTCAGTAGGCGGACTAGGTTTTATTTAAGAATTCATTGTTTAAAGCTCCTACAGCGTTTTCAAACTCCTGGATAATTCTTTCTTTTTATTTCGTTTTGAAATCATTTGTATATTCGGCTTTCTTTATTGCTGCTGAAAGTGAATAATAGAGCTTAGTGGAGAGATATTTATAGTTTGTTTACCCCTTGATATGCTTGGTGTAACCTTAAGTGACCAGCTCAGGTATGGGGGCTCCATCGAAGCCAGAGTAAAGTTATCCTCTCAGAAGCTGGGCGTATTGTACAGAGCCCGCAGATACTTTAATAGTAAACAACTGCTGACCCTGTACAAATCGCAAGTGCGCCCCACTGTAGAATTTGGCAGCCGCCTCTGGTCGGGAGTCCCAAAATATCTGAAAAAAACCCTTGACTCTGTGCAGAAACGGGCGGTCCGTTTGATAGATTCGCATATCTTAACAAACGGGTTGCAATCTTTGGAGCACAGACGTCAGGTGGGAATGCTGTCCTTGGTCTACCGGTATTTTAATGGAAGATGCTCCGAGGAACTAGCGTCATTGATCCCTCACCGGTGCATAGTCGGGAAACACGCCAAACGCGCGCCCAACATTTTCACACGGTTGACATTTGTCACATGAGAACGGGTCGCTTCTACGATTCGTTCTTGCGGCTGTGGACTGATCTGCCGGCCTCTATGTTTCCTCCATCCTATAACATGGGTCTCTTCAAGATCCTCACTCCTTCCTATAATAATAATAATAATAATAATAGTTGGATGATTTGTATAGCGCCGTTTTTGTGAAAAATCACCTCAATCCTCTATCCTCTAAAAGACCCTCCACACAGCATCCCCAAAGATGTTATGGGCCTTGAGGGAAAATATTTCCCTCGGGGTCTCCTGTGTGGAGTTACTGAAAAAAAACAAGTTTTAATTTGGGTATATATTCATAATGTCACTCCGATTAGCTCTTGTGTTATCAAAATTAAGTTTCTTCCGTTTCTTTATTTTTTTTTTTAATGTTTGATTCAAACATTCTTAGCATGGATATTTTGAATGTTATGAACTGCAAAAGACCTAAAGATTACTTTTGTTGACGTTCTTATGGGGGCTTTATGGTCGGTCTTCATAATACCATTTTGGGTTTTAGACAACTGTTTCATATAATTTGTGGTTGCCGATTACCATTATTTATTTCCACAATTATTTCCAAATTGCCAGCTATCTGATTTCCTTGCGACTAACAGATAGTAAGATGATCTCATGGGCAATATGGAAATACCATATATTAAACCTAGTAACAGAAAATACTTGAAGACGGTTTTTTCACATCTATTATATTTGTCAAAATGACAAAGAAGTGTATAATTTATTAGATCATTTGATTCGCCTGCTAATTGGTTCATTTGTTGGTCGTTTTGATAGTTTAAATGATTATTGAATGATTTATATGTTATATTTTCCAGGGAACAATATCCACAGACATTTGGAGGGATGGAGGCTATAAACCTTTCTACAGTAAGGTAATTGACAATGCCTGTCAAGACGGTATTATGGGTTTCCTCTTAAGGAAATTCATCACAGTTGGAAAGAATTGCCTTGTCAAAAAAGTATGCACCCCCCTATCTTCATGGTATATGTATGTTTTTAAAACTGTAGCACACCTTACCTCATTATTTCAGGGTAACTACAGTCTTGATGGCTTGAACCCCTATTCCCTGGTGCAGGAACTTATAGGCGAGAACTTTTTCTACGAGAGAATGGCCTTGACTGTCGCCTTGTTCACAAAAAAGGGGCTCATCAGCTGCGTCAAGTTTTCCTGTGACTCGAAGCCGTTGAAGAAGAATCCTCGCCTGACCAAGAGCATGTCTGCAGGCATAAAAACATAATTAAAAGAGATTGACGTTATCTCTGTTATCAAATATTGCAATCATTCATAAGATTACAAGATTCAATAAACTTTTGCTTTCAATCAATAAAAAATCCCAATTCACACCATACGCCAATAGAAAATCTTTAATATATATATATATACTGAAAACAACAGTGTCCCATAATGCGACGCATATATTCAAATACATCCAATACAAACCATGTAAAGACTTCTATATATATATATATATATATTTACATATATTATAATATTTTTAAGATTTTAAATGTCTGTTAAATTTTCTATAAAACATTGAAGCAATTCCTCCGAGTCATCATATTTTTTTAAATATATTAAAAATGAAACACTTCACTGGAATTTTAATTTTGGGTTTATTTTTCATCGCACTCTAATTTATATAACGAAACACTTAATAATAAAACGGAAATATTGAAACGTTTCACGATCATCTACTCTGCATCACAAACTTGTAAGAAAGCTCAAACTTCTGCAAATTATTTAATAAGTAACTCTTCAATTAAGTTGTCGAAAGGGCTTATAAAACTTTTAAAAAGCAGGGAACATTCAGAAAATAAATTATTTTACCAAGGTAAGGAAATAAGAATAAAAAGAGACCTCAAAGAAATTGTACATATTAATTGTTTTTGTATTTAATTCGTAGAACTAATTTTTTTTTAAATTTAATGTAAATCAAATTTTAAAATGTTATTATTAAGTTCTGCAGGTATTTATAGTTGTTATTATTGTGACAACTGTTTCGGCGTCTAAGGTCATTTTCAAACTGTCTGACAGTTAAAACATGGCCTTAAACGCCGAAACAACTGTTAACAAATTCAATTTTATTTACATTAAATAAAAAAATAAATTAAAATTGTACATGTCCAGGATACTTATATTTCCTCGCACTAGTGCAAAGAGGATAGACTGCCACACAAAGGTGTTTTTCACAATTATAACATCATGTAAAATAGCATTCGGTATGACTATCGATCAGTGGCATGCTTTTCTCTATTTCCAAAGGTTGTGTTTAGTTTTTCAAGTTGGGGTATGAATTACACGTAGGTTTATATACATGTGTTTAGATGTATATATAAGTGAATATTAAAAAAAATGCTTATAACCTTTGTACCTTGTTTGTGTGAATGTATGTATCAAAAAATTATTTATTGAAAAAAAAGAAGAAAAAAGTATTGTGCATTGATTGTGAAAATGGCCATTTTATTTTCATATTTCACTGATCGTTGTGGTTAACTAAATAAACGTAAGTTCTTTTCCTAAATTCGTGGCAACAATACATTTTGATCACATATTTGAGGTACTTTTTAAAAATTCTTTTAATGATATGTTATCCTTGGGTGAGGTACAGTTTTTCAGCCTTTACAGACTGCACCCCATTGCTATCAATAGTGGATGGTGAAATACAAGAGCTTTCTAATGGCGTCCTTGATCAAGGATGAATAAAAGGTGTCACCTACAAATTAGATGTACGAAGGACTTTTAAAGTGTAATGTCTTTGTCTTGTGTAATTTTATTTATTTATGTAAGCCGTTTATATCATATGTCTGACTATGATCAAAGTATAAAAAATGAGATGGAACACATTTTTTGAGAACGTTTAATTTGGTGACGGCTAATGTCTAGTGACAAATTCGGAACTATGTGACTCGACGGAATAATATCTTCGGTTCAGAGCTTTTAATAATTTAATCAATTAACCCAAGAATGGAAGCATTCTTCCTTAGCACATTAATGGAAGTGAGAAGTATGTTTTATTCTACTTTTAAATGAGGCGTTTTTTTTTCTTATCATTGATTAATCTTTGTCGTTTAGGGTAATAAATATTGCGATCACCCAAAATAAACACATACATTACTTGAATGATAAAAAATATGTATAATTCACTCATTTATTGTGTTTAGAAGCGATCAGTAAATTTCATTGAATAGTTCCCACCATTCAATGAGACGTAACATTTAAAAAATATATTAAACTTACCTTAGAGAAAAGGGCGCAGCCTGCCACTATGAAGACAAATGCATTGCTGAGGAAAGAACTCAAGGAATGCATATATTGAAGAAATCTAGCGCGATCGATCGGCACTTCAGTGAAAAATTATTTTGAAGTTGGACAGAATAAATTTTAGTCCTCGCTTCCATTCCAGGGTTAAGTTCCAGCGTCAAAAATATGACCACACTTCCCTGACAACCACCATGTAGGCAAATAAGGTTAAACCCCATACACCTCTTTATCTTGGCATACGCTCCTTACAATTTGCAGACATACATCGCTTTGTAGCCACTACTAGCCATAGATAAACACACCTAACAACTTACAACGCACTAGCGCTAGCGCCCCTAGCACAACTAGCGGAAAACGTCCGAAACGCTGTTATCCAAAACAAAGGCATTCGTGACTCGACTTGGACAGGGCGCATCTCTTCGCCTCGTTTGCTTACTCCTGTATCGTTTTTTCAATAGGTATCTTGATCTTAAGTGTAATAGGTATAATAAACCACCTTCTATATTAAGATTGAGGGTTATTTCACCATCATCTCAATATCGCTATGTATGGAATAGAAATATATTTTCGTTTCACATACTCTTAATGGCACTATTGAGAGTAAGTGAAACGCAAATATATTTCTATCCTACACATAGCGCTATTGAGATGATGGTGAAATAGCCCCTTAGTCTTAAAGAGAGCGGGTATTTCTCGCAAAGAATACTTGTACGGTCTCTTTGAATATTAGAGATGGCACCACTTCTATTCGTAGCTAACACGTGTAACAACTGTGTACGTCAGACGTTACAGTATTGATAACTGCAAATTGATTGTATGTCTTCCATCACCGATGCTTCTAAAACCCTTCTCGAACGTTCTCCCTTTCATCTCAAAATAAACCTTCCAATAGACATCCAGAAAATAATCTCTACGGAAAACAATCTTCGCCGTCACTGGCATAGAAACTGAAATCCCTAAAAAAAACAATGAATAGAATTCAAGCAGCCAAGAAACGATCAAGAAAAATCGTAGTCTTGAAATCCAATTTACCTCCAGGTCTAAACACAGTGACCCAGACTACACAGCGAATGTTATTCGTCAAATTGACTGGGTAGAAATGTACATTTCACCACCCCATCTGAAGTCCGAAGAGTCATAAAACACCGGAGTAACAAAATGCTCCCGTCTCTGACGGCATTAAAAAACTTCTCCTTTAAAGCCTTCCCCCCTAAAAGCATTCTTGCCAATGTGAGCCTCATCAATTCCGCATTCAGGCTGCATTATTTCCCCAAAAGTTGAGAAGGACTCCAAATTCTGTGAGACCCATCGGCCATTAAGCTTTCTTTAAATATTAGAAAAATATTCGAACAAATTCTCCTCACTCGGCTCTTAAAGCACATTCACGAGGTGTCAACGCTCCCTGACAAGCAACACGGCTTCAGATCTCAATTTTCAACCCTTCACCAACTGCTCAGAGTTTTCGAACTGATCCTCGGTGGATTCAACTCCCAATAGTCCACTGGCGCCATTTTCCAAGACATAGTCAAAGCCTTCAACAAAATGTGGTCAAACGGCTTGCTTCTCAAATTGCACAACACAAGCATCGATCCCCAACTCTTTGGTATTCTCAATTTGGTTTTCAGTGATGGATTTTCTAGTACATATCCGAGGAGCACTCTCAAAGCCCAGATTCACGACAGCAGGCACTCCCAAGGGGTCCCTTCTTTCCCCCACCCTCTTCAATATCTAAACACATCATATTCTACTCATGGACTACGAACTCTCGTATAAAGTCTTCTACGCCGATTACACTACCATTATGGTTCGATACAGGTCCCCCAGGATGATCACACTCCGTCTATAACACAACATAAACAGACTCCAAGACTGGAATGACAAATGGCGTATCGATGTAAACACCTAAAAACGCGCTGCCATTTTCTTCTCACGAAGAAAATGGCCATACCCTGGAACAATGCCAAATACCTTGGAGTCACACTATTCCACCCCAATTCGGGTTTAAAAAAATCCACCAGGTGACATTACTACAGTTTGCAAGACAAAGGTGTTAGGTTCTCTCTGTAACTGGCTAAAAAAACAGTAGATACCAAATTAATTGTGTACAAGATAGATAAAATTATACACTTTTTCAAAACCGTAACACGTGAAGTGTGCTGCCATCTGTTCAATCCGCATCGACAGTTTGGTATTTAAACCTTGGAAAAATCATTAACACGGCCCTCAAAAAATATTTCCTCATAATTGAGACAAATTACTAAAAGCGGATCCGTTTTCGATGTACAATAAATTATTTGAATGTTGTTCATTAGTCATTAGCTTGAAGGGAGGTTAAGCCATGTTGAATTTGAAATATTTTGCTTTTATGGGTTTATTGGGGGTTGCGTTATTTTTTACAAAGGGAACCAGATCTGGACCACCTCATAATGTCGATAAATTTGTGAGTAATGGTTTTATGATTATTGTGAATTTATAGTGATTACTAATTGTAATTTTTCGAATATTTCGTGTGGACGCGCAGTGAATTAATTTGGTTCCATCTATTTTGGTCCAAAACCTTTTTTTTTAAATCTTACTTTTAAAACTACTAGTATTGCTGAAAAGAATAACCACGATTGTGCAGTACTTTTATTGGTTAAATAATAATTGAGTTAATGAGTCGGTCGCCGCTCACCTGTACATTCTGCAGCCCGGAATACAGCTGGTTTTCAGCAGTGTCTCTAAAAATCAGATAAGTTACATATGATATGGATGTAAGTGACAATAATCTAAACTTGGCAAAATTCAAAAGAATGATGAACGAATTGTTTATGCCTAGTTTATAAATTATTTTTATCTACAACTTTTACATTATTTACTTAATGGTAATATTGACTTTTTGGATATTGTACTATTTATTTTTATCTGTTACAGTGTACTTTTGGCTTTGGAGCAATTTTTTATTTTTTCTTTTTTCAACTTAACTTTTATCGTAGCTTTTCAAGTGTAACTTAACTTTTTTCAACTGTAATTTAACTTTTATGCATGTTTTCTATTTTTTTGTTTTTCTTATGTGATTTTAAAAATGATATATCTGTATATAAAAGCCCTCTCGGCGTGTAAATAATAAAATAAAATAAAATATCTTGTTTGAAATCTCTACACTTAAGTAAAACTAAACTAAATTAGATTTTATATCTATATGTATAAAATTTACAAAATCGCAAATACATGTATCCATTTCATTATATATCAATTATGATGCTGTGTGACTGATAGTGATGGATAGTGGTATTTCTTTCCAAAGTTTTTTTTCTTTATTTTGAGAATACAAATGCGCAACGTCCTTGCAATGGTTCGATGTCTGGGAAGAACAAGCAAATGGTCTCTTTAGCGTGTACCGTATGCATGAGAGTTACGGGACTACTCCAGTTTATTAAAAAGATGGGAACCTTTGAATCCATCAAATTGTACATTTACGCATTTGATATAACTTCCTTCTATTCGACATACTTAGCATACTATGCCAATTTGAACAAATATCTCAACCAGCGTGACACAAGATTATTTTTGGAATGGGGACAGGGGATTTTTTGTATCCTTTCTTTGATCTATGAAATAAAAAACCTATATCGCAAAAGCAATGCAAATTAATGTAAGAAAGGGAGGTGTATATGTATTACCTTGTGATTGGAGGCATTACAAATACTCGAATATTAATAATTGATTTATTAAATACACTACACTCTCTTTACTTTGGAAGCTGGGCCACCGCCCGGCTCGAAGACTAGCTGTGGACACCAGTGTGATATGTAGAAATATCAAAGAATAGGTTCAACCACCCTTTTATATTTGTAAAAAATTGTCTCACTACCAGGGCCGCCATGATGCAGTAAATGTCACCGTAAGTTAGAAATAGACCTGTTTGGTCCATCGGATTAGATCCTTAGTTCGAAATCAGGCGTACGCCAACAAATTTGTATTTATTTACTTGGGTTGTTTGACAAAAAATGATACTTGAGATACTTGTTTCCAGTCTCAAAACAGATATCGTCAAGTGTGTATTTAAATTAAATTCAATTAGCGCCGAAAAGAAAAAAATAAATACATCAATAATAAATAGTGTATTTGCAGCACATTCCAGAATGGTAGAATCTCTCAGTTTTTCTCTGTTGAAAGGCCTCCATCTCTTTCGTCTCCCAACTTCTCTCAGCCTCACAACGTTCCTTAAAAAATATAGATGCCGATGCCCAACTGGCTCCTGATCAATAACTTTTTAAATACTAAAATGAAGCCGCCCCTTTCGGCCGCCTATATCACAGTATCATTGTGCATAAGGATGCACCGCCCCTGCCCGTTGCTCCCACAATTCCAAGGAGACGGTGTAGCTAACTTGTTTACTCCTGAGATTGAATCGAGACTATTCGATTTATAAGTCTAAAATATCATCATAAGCAAAGGTCAGTCGGGTAATTAAGTCATTGGGCTAACTGACACTTTTACGTAAACTATTTATTGAAAAATATTATGAGGTTATAGAAAACGAGCGGAATGAAGAACAACAGAGTTTGTGGGAAGTTTGACAAATTCACATCTGTTTTTTTTTTTTTTTGGATGCAAGTTAAGATTTTTAGTTCAAACCTTTACAATAAACAAAACTAATATTATAAATTCGATACTTGCTTTTCTGCTAATAATTACAATAATTTAACCAATATAACATCAATGAAATAGAGCTAAAAATATGTTTTCCCAGGGTCTCTTCTGTATCATAACGCGCAGTGTCGACCAATGCAGCATCCCTGGCCCAGTGGATACGGAAAACCACTGCCACCACAACTTGGCAGTCTACAAGATAAGCAGGGTTCAGGAGGTGTTTCGTGGTAATGTCGAGGTTCCACACGATCTGAATAACATTTCCGTAAGAGTTAAAACATTACGTATTGTTTGTCTTTTTCTACTCCCATGAGGAGGTAAAACATTCGCTTCAATAGCTCGTACAACCCACCACATCAACAATAACCAGTGCGATTGGTCACGAAAATGCAACTGTGCAATATTCGAAAATACAATTATCGTAACATGGTGGCAGAGGAAAATATACCGACTTACGAACAACGCCTTCATTTAATTCCTAAAACTGTACATTTTAAGATAAACCGTTCTCAATAGTAACCACCACTGCCCAAATTAATTCACAACAGTTTTATATATTGTCCAATGGCGAGACTTATGTGGGTGTTTTGAGAGATGTATAAAAATTATTTCAATACTGACGCCTTGTTTTCCTCCAGAGTTTTGTTTCTGCCGACATTTGGAGGGACGGGGGATACAAGCCATTCTTCAGCAGGACCTATAGAAAATCGTGCGAAGTGGGACTTATTTCTTCCATTATCAGGAGCTTTTTCAAGGCGGACAAGAGATGTATTATTAGAAAGGTACCTGCACTGTAATGGCTTCTAAATGGAATCTTATTTTCACTGTCTGCCCAATGTTGCTGCAATGGGGTAAGAGGGGTTGGCTTCCGGTATCATCCACTAAAACACTAGGAGGTCCCGAATACCTCTCTTAAGTATGGGGATACATCCAACTTTCAGGTGTATATGCTTTGAAGGCTTACCTGTTTCAAACTATAGTGGCCTTCTACCCCTCGAATAGATCGATGTTTAAAAGTAGAGCATCTCAGAGACTTACTCAAGTAATGGGGGGCCTTAATCAAAAAGCATGAGTTATGAATGCGTTTGGAATCAAAAAGTTATATGGTTACAAGTAAGTATATTTAATAAAGACGGTTAAATATTCAAAGTCCTAAAAATAATTTATTTGGTTCTTGAACTATGATTAATCTATTCTGGAATCTAATTGGCACGATAGCTAAAGTATTAATTCGAGGGTTCGGTGGTCTTAAGTGCGTCGTGGGACGTTCTTCCGTGACAGCCCCTGGTTGGCGGACTCTAGTACATGGTGAAACGGCGGGCATAGATAATAGATCACTGGTAGCCCAAGGATTACAATGTAATTCACTTGGCTCATTAAGACTCGCGCCGATGCAACTATTAGGCAGGCACCGGGCCACGCCAAGCGGGGGGCCCGAAATTGGACTACTTAACCACGAGTGTAACTGATCACTCCTAAGTCCCAAACTAGAATGCGTCTCCGGCCGCTGAGCGGTTTCTTGTTGCCCCTCGACAAATGTCCTTGGCATTAGTAAGAGACGTATCGAGTTACAATGCACTACAATACATGGACGCAGCGTGATGATCTTGTTGATGGGACGGAGTTGGATTTCATACATCATTTACTTAGTATACAAGCTTTGCTAACAACTTCCTCTTCTCCATGTTGAGATATACCACTGGATAAACCATTTGTTGTATATCTAACTGCGTAGATATCACGTGAACCCTTATATTATTTTATTGAAAAATATATTATTTTTTTATTTGTAAAATATTAATTATATACAATGGTAACTTATACCCGCTAAGCCACTGCAATTAGCTTGTCAGAAGGAGTTTAATTCAACTTTTTTTATATGAATACCGCACAAGAGTCCCAAATGCTCCCAACCGTCTGGAGCCAATGAAACTATTGCATTTCCCAATTGGGGAATGTTGTGAGGCTAAAGGTATTGGCGAGGGGAAAACGAATGAGAAGGGGATACTATGCAATACAACAATAAATAACAATCGTCATACAAATGTAGCGCAAAATTAGGACAATATAGGTGCACGCATGTTGTGATCAATGTACACAAGTTAAAAAATATTAAAAAAAAAAAAAAAAAACAGCATGACAGTTTTGTTATAGAGATACTAGAGTTAAAATTTCATAACACCGATTTAAATAATATTATAAAAATGTCAATATTATAAAATTATCAAAATTGTAAATGTATCAATATTATAAAAATAATACGCAATGTTAGCATGTTATTAGTATGAAATCACTTTTCTGTAGTGCGAGTCGTTCCAGTTGTTACTACACAAGTTAAAAAATATTTTTAAAAAAAAACAAAAACAGCATGACAGTTTTGTTATAGAGATACTAGAGTAAAATTTCATAACACCGATTTAAATAATATTATAAAAATGTCAATATTATAAAATTATCAAAATTATAAATGTATCAATATTATAAAAATAATACGCAATGTTAGCATGTTATTAGTATGAAATCACTTTTCTGTAGTGCGAGTCGTTCCAGTTGTTACTACACAAGTTAAAAAATATTAAAAAAAAAAAACAAAAACAGCATGACAGTTTTGTTATAGAGATACTAGAGTAAAATTTCATAACACCGATTTAAATAATATTATAAAAATGTCAATATTATAAAATTATCAAAATTATAAATGTATCAATATTATAAAAATAATACGCAATGTTAGCATGTTATTAGTATGAAATCACTTTTCTGTAGTCCGAGTCGTTCCAGTTGTTACTACACAAGTTAAAAAATATTAAAAAAAAAAAAAAAAAAAAAAAAAACAGCATGACAGTTTTGTTATAGAGATACTAGAGTTAAATTTCATAACACCGATTTAAATAATATTATAAAAATGTCAATATTATAAAATTATCAAAATTGTAAATGTATCAATATTATAAAAATAATACGCAATGTTAGCATGTTATTAGTATGAAATCACTTTTCTGTAGTGCGAGTCGTTCCAGTTGTTACTACACAAGTTAAAAAATATTTTAAAAAAAAAACAAAAACAGCATGACAGTTTTGTTATAGAGATACTAGAGTAAAATTTCATAACACCGATTTAAATAATATTATAAAAATGTCAATATTATAAAATTATCAAAATTATAAATGTATCAATATTATAAAAATAATACGCAATGTTAGCATGTTATTAGTATGAAATCACTTTTCTGTAGTGCGAGTCGTTCCAGTTGTTACTACACAAGTTAAAAAATATTAAAAAAAACAAAAACAATGACAGTTTTGTTATGAGATACTAGAGTAAAATTTCATATACCGATTTAAATAATATTATAAAAATGTCAATATTATAAAATTATTAAAATTATAAATGTATCAATATTATAAAAATAATACCCAATGTTAGCACATGTTGTAAGTAATGAGAAATCACTTTTCTGTAGTGCGAGTCGTTCCAGTTGTTACTATACGTTTGTTTTGTTATATATTTGTTATGCGTTTGTTTATTATGTTTGATGGCACCGTCGATAAGGGGCTACGTTTCCTCCTAAATATCTGTGAAGGTTTGCAGACAATACAAACATGCTGTATAACCCAAAAAAACAGCACTACTGATTATCAGATATGGACAGGGTCCTAAAAGCATTCCACCAGCTTTCTTGAATGGCGACCTTCTGAAGGTGGTAGAAGAAATCAAATATCTGGGACACGTCATTACTAGTAAGTTGATGGATGACGATGATATCAACGGGCAAAGAGGGAGCACTCCGTGTAAAGTCAAACATGCCCAGTAGAAGGTTTCGGCTTTGCAGTCCACTCATGAAAAGGACTCTATTTCTTGCATTCTGTACAACTCTTTATACATGCGAGCTCTGGGCGAACTTCAAGAAGGTTAGCATGGAAAGACTTCGCGTAAAGTACAACAATGCCTACCGCGCGATATTCGATCTTTCCAGACACTGCAGTGCCTCCAACATGCTCACGGAGGGGCGAGTTCCTGGCTTTGCAGCCCTCATAAGAACCCGGTGGCAGGATTTAGGGAGAGCGTAAACAAATCCGGAAATGTCCTCATCATTTAATCCTGCCAGAGTCCAGATTCCGGCATAGAAGCAAGATGGAGAAATGTATTAACTCCATCAATCTCAAGTACAATAATTCACTAACCTCTAATATGTTCTCTTTACATTTCCATTTTTTATGAATATATATTATCTATGTAATTTGTATATAATTCATGGAATGTGTGGGACTGCAATAACCTCCACACATTCTGGAATAAATAAATTATTATTATTATTATTATAACCCTGCATGTATTGGTGTATCGTTACCGAATATTTATCTATGTATGCGTGAGTATCACGGATGAACATTTTGGTGGAAATAGCTATTACCTTCGTCGCTGACGTGACACATAGCAATACTTTTTTATCAATTTTATGTTAAATTCATACTGAAGACCAGAAATGGTACCAAAGGGGTCAGCCAAAATTATCTTTTCATAAAACAGAAATCTTTTGAATTACAGGAAAGAGAACGATTTCCCATTCACAAACCAATGCTAAAGAAAATCTTCAAGGTTATAATTAACTAATATTCTTGAATATTTTCAGGGTAACTACACCATAGACGACGTGAACCCAACGGAAATGATGAAAGAAGTGATCGGCAACAAATTCTTCTACGAGAAGATATCCCTGACTCTGGCCTGGTATACGAAGAAAGGCTTAATTTGTTGTGTCAAGTTGGCCTTAGAATCGAAACCGCCATTAAAAAATACACTGAGAAATAGATATAACAACAGGACAAGGAACTGAAATACATTTCTTTTAAATTACCCATATAAACTTGCAATTAATTTCTACAATAACAGCAAACTATTATACGAGTATTATCTGCCAGCATTTTAATTAAAACAAGAATTAAAACTTTGTTGTAACCACTTTACCGTTGTAATTAAATCAACATATTTCGTGAGCAATTCTCACATATTCAGGATTTACAGAAAAAAAAACAGTTTTAATTAAATCCTGGAAGGGTGGGCATTGCTCACGAAGTATGTCGATTTTATTACGATATTTAATTCAATGTAATTAATTCATTTTAATTATTACAATTTCAAATAAAGCCGTCACGTGAATTTACGATATTTCGTCACAAAGTAACTAATTTTCAAAAAAAAATTTCTTGTAAAGATATTTCCATATTCAAATATTATATCCGGGTTGCCCAGATGAGAAGCTTTCAAAAATAAGCTATTAGCGTTAAACGCTTCCAATGGTTTGACAGATAGGTATGCAATACTTAATCCCCCTTACTTAACCATATAAATATTACGCTAAGAATAAGGTCAGAGTAGTTAAAATGGTGAAAACAGTTTTACACCGGACTTATAGTCGGTTTAACTATACCACCGCTGAACCGTTGTGTAATAATCTGAAAAGTAAGATGATGTATGTGAACATTTCTATAACATGGATAAAAAAATTGTAATAATAGGGTTGTTAACAAAGTATTCATATAGTGCACCCGGGGGCGCTAACCCATATTTAAAAAATATATTATTTTGATCTTCTTTAATTCAATGGAGCGGAAGCCAAATACGTTAAGAGTAATCTTAATTGTGTGATAAAAAAAATTGTATTAATTTTCCAGAAATCGTGATTTGAATTTCGAGAAATCCGAAAATTCCGTTACTCAAAACGGCTCCAGATTTTCAATCCCTTGGCACAATATGTCTCGTTGAACAATGTGTATTGACGATTTTTTCAACTTTTAATTCGTTTTCAAAGTTACTGAAGAAAATGGAATACGGAAACGAAAAACCACCAACTTTTCTACATGATCGTGGAGGAGAAAGCCATCGGACTGCTTACATTATAAATGCTGCTATTGAAGAGCTTATTAGAAGGTCCACGTACAAGTATATCAGCATTCGCCCTATTCTACCAATCCTGCTCCATCAGATACCACACTTTCCGCCATCTATCTAACAATCTACTATCTCTGTCTAAACCACTATATTCCATTAGTTGTGGACTATAAAAACATACAGAGAGTTAAGAGTTAAATGGATGCATTGACGGAGAAATATTTTATATATTAAATTGAATGCATGTGTGTTTCACCTAACTGTCGGTAAAAAGGAGAACAGAAGCAGCTGCTTTCACTGCAGAAAGAATTGCAATTTGGGAGGTGGGTATGGGTACCGCTGCCCCGAAAACCATTTATTGGATAACCAACACCTCTGCCATAGGTCATAGATTCATACGTCCATCACTCCTGGACACACTCACCCCCCAGATTTTGCTTCCCACATCTTATACCTTTTTCCTTCTAAGAACTTCCTCTCCTTCTTTTCCTTAAAAAAAAACTACATACAGCATCCCCAAAGACGACATAGGTCTTGAGGGAAATTGTTTTCCTTGGAGCATAAAGTTAAGGGAAAAAAATGAGAACCTTTCAACATATCGGTAAAAAGGATGACTACGTTAACTTTACTTCCACCCATAACCCAGAACAACTGGTATATTACAAATGCATTCACATGTACATTAATTACTGTACACATTTTGTTAACATTGGCAAACACATTACATAAAAACGCTGCGAACTGAGTACATTAACATTATTTTGATTTTTGTACTACTAAACTTCCTTTCAGATACCTTTGAATAATTTTATTATCACCAAACATAGCGGTTCTAATCACAAAACCCTACGTTATTCATTTTGGTTCTTCGACTAGAATTAAAACAATTTCGTATTAAATCACGTTTCATATAAATCATTTTTATAATCCGTTGAAAAAAATATGTTTCTGGTCGCTTTCAACAGCTGGCATTGGAATAACGAGTTTATAATTTTCAACTAATGTTTGCAATCGTCCCACGGTTCACATCCTTCTAATTGACACACTCGGTAATTGTTCATTTAGAAAAAACATGTTTTTTATATTGGATACATTTTGGTTACTACTTTTTTTTAAATGAATCAAATTCAATTAAATGTCGTCCTAAATATTAAATCAACGTGTCAATACTATTTGAGGGGCTTTTTTCCAAAAAATAAAGATCTCAAAAACCCTCCGCTCTTTTTGGAAAATAGTATTGGGCTAGATACATTTATTTTTAAATGTGAATACTGCACAAGTGTCCCAAATGCTCTTAACCTGGAGCTAGTGAGGCTATGGAATATGTCTGGAAAAGAATGAAAGAGGAATGAGATTAAAACGACCTTTCAGATCTGGTCACCACACAAGGAGAAAAGAGATTTCAAGCAACGTTTTGATTTTGAATGGTAGTCTTTCACCAGGGCGATACTAACAGTATCTTCCATTCTGGAATGCGCCTCAAGTATACTGCATAATAACTTAAAGCACTTTGAGTCATTGAAATTTCTGTGTGTATTACATATTGTAGTTTTTATTATGAGTTATGTATTCAAGTGGACATTTCATCTTTTAAATTAGTATTAGTACTCGATCATTTATTTTCAGGGACACAACACTATCGATAACATAGATAAAGGTGTCATTAGAACCACTTTATTCTGCGAAAAGTTGTCCATGACCATGGCCTGGTACTCGAAGGGGGTTTTCATCGGCTGCGTTAACATTGACTGTCAGTCCAAACATCTCCCCAAGAAAACTCGAAGGAGTAGATACAAAAACAGAACAACTACCTTGATGCTCAACAAAACAAATAGTTCTCGAGCAATAATAAATTTATCAATGAATCATCCATTTCTTATCTTGATAATTTTACTCTCCCCTTTAATCAATCTTCAGGACAATTGAACTATGGCATCCGCATTTTTGGGTCGTGTTACACAGCAAGAGCAAGCGGGTAAAAATATTGTCTGTTTATGTCTCGTGATCATTCTTGAATAGGTAACCTTTACTATATTCCTTGAAGAGGAGATCCATCTCCTCCGAAGCGTCACCCATGAACTTCTCTTCACTGACGGCGAGACCTAATTAGACTCTCACCAAAGAAAAAAAAGGTTATTTATCAGGAATATTTTAGATAGTGGCATCCCGTTTTTTATTAATACATGACATTGAAATGTCTTATCAGAAATTACTTCTTTGAATTCAAAAGTTATTGTGAAAACACAATAACTTTCTCAAAAGAAAGAAAGAATCACAAAAAAGTTCATTGATATAAATTTTTTCATTAGAATTATCATTTTTATGGAGCAGATAGTAGTGATACCTGTAGTAAGTAACTTGTATAATTATGTTTGCAACGTGTTAGTACGCAACCTAAAATAGATCACGTAATCAAAAAAAATTGTCAAATATTTGTTTAACGGCCATTTTCAGGGACGAATCGCGTTATTGATTAAGCGACTCCATTTATATTTTGTAAATTTTTGACATGAGACAAAAAAATGAGTAAAAATTTTTAGACAGTTGAGTTTTTTTTCCCTTATCTTTCGAACGCCTACTGTTCCATATCCCAAATCGCAACAGCAGACACCCAATTACTTTTTAAATCCCTCATTGCAAAACCAATTCCAAACAAAACTCTTTTATCTACAGATCTACATACTCATTCAACTTATATTAGTAACACATTGACATTTTTCAATATACGTGATATTAAATTAAAATCCATTACACGACCGCTGTCAAACTAGATTACACCATCTTTCCATCTACTCTAGTCATTTGTATCTTTATCCCACTCCTATGTTCCCCTCCACTCTCCCCTCCACGGCTAACATAAATAAAACTGTATATTTACTCATAGCATTTATCATCAACAGTGGAAAATTTATAATTGGTATGATTTATTGTTTTATTCCTATATATATATGTAAATTGTGAATTTAATGTTATTTAACCCAAAAATAAATAAAATAAAATAAAAAATAAAATAAAATTACGGTAGATGCTTTACATAATATTTTAGGACCTTCACTGGCTTTTCCCAATGCAAAAACCTGGCCTGAAATACGAAATCTGTTCACAAACTGGTAACCTTCGAAAAATCGTTTTTTCGATAGAATTTTTGAAGCTTTTTCTCGGAATCAATTAATCAACTCAATGTATTCAAAGGGCGATTTAGTGAGGCGTATTTTTTTAAAGTGTATAATGCACATTTTGATTGGACTAAAAAGTATGCCTCTTCCATCAAAATGGATTAAATATATTGTATTTTATTTGGAGATATTTTGATGCAGCTTTTGTATGTACATTGAACACGAAAATATGTAAATGAAAATTTGAGACTTCTAGTCTTCCTATAAGTAGCGTTTTTTTTTTAAGATAGCTTTGCAGTAAGTTTTTACATTTAAATGCAGATGTACCAAATATAAATACGAGCTTATTTGAATAAAATCATTTGAATAATCTGTTTTCAACATTGATTTTATTGATCATATTATCTTTTGATGTTCAAAGCTTTTAAATATTTTTTTTAACCAATTAAATGCCAACATCAAAGATATTACTATACTTTTCTAACAATCATCATATTTTTTTTTAAATGTGTATTTTAAAAATTTAATAATGTTGTTATTAAATATTAAAAGTATTTTAGTTATCTCTTATTGTGTCAGCTGTTTCGGCATTCAAAGCTATTTTCAAACTGGGTTTACGCCACATTTAAACGACTTGTTTATATGATTTGATTCTTCCATCCCTCCCCACCCCTTCTCCAGAATTTTATTTTTATGGTGTTTGAAACGATTTATTAACACTCATATCTTAAAATGGAGGATAATATTAGCAAGTCTTGAAACTTGAAGTATGATATCTGTGTAGAAGGCGTAAATTGGACTGATCTCATTAGCTTAGTCGGTAAAGCGGTTGTCCCGGGTAGACAGAGGTCCTGGGTTCGACCCCAAGATGCAACTGATTTTTATTTTTCTGTTGTTTTTTTTCGGATTAGTGTTTCATTTGGGATTTATATATTATCCTCTTCAGTGATTAAATATTACAATGAGGTATATAAACATCAATAAGTTAAAAAAATTGAATAAAATAAAAAAAAATTGATAGCACAACACGTGAAGTGTGCTGTCATCTGTTTAATCCACGTCGAAATTTTGGTATTTAAACCTTTGAAAAATCATTAACACGGCCCTCAAAAACTGCTACCTCACAATTGAGACAAATTACGAAAAGCGGATCCGTTTTGAGATAAATAATAAATTATTTGAATGTTGTTCATTAGTCATTAGTTCGTGGAAGGTTAAGCCATGTTGAATATGAAATTATATGCTTTTATTAGTTTATTGGGGGTTATGTCATTTTTTACAACGGGATCCAGATCGGGACCACCTAATAACGTCGAAAAATTTGTGAGTATTCATGAAATAATTTTCGTGAACTTGTAGTTATTATTTAATCATTGTAGAAAATAATATTAACTTAACCCAAATGAAATATGAAAACGGAAAAAAATTAAACTAAAAAACGATTTCAGTCGCATCTAGGACTCGAACCCAGGTCCTCTGACCATCCGGGGCAACCGCATAACCAACTTAGCTAATGAGACCAGTTTAATTTCTGCCATCTTCATCGATATCATATCTCATATTCAAGATTTTTTAATATTATTCTCCATTAGAGCTGGTCTCATTAGCTAAGTTGGTTATGCGGTTGTACCGGATAGGCAGAGGACCTGGGTTCGACTCCCAGATGCGACTGAAATCTTTTTATTATTTGTCGTTTTTTCCGTTTTCATATTTCATTTGGGTTATGTTAATATTATTTTCTAAAATGATTAAATATTAAAATGAGGTTTTTAAATTTCAATAAAATAATTAATAATTAAACATTGTAGTCAGCTGTTTTTGTCCGAAAACATTTTTTTAACGCTTGCTGTTAATACTGCCACTAATAATTTGTTGCTCAATAATAACTGAGAATGATTCAAAATAGTTCTTGCAGTATTTTGAACACATATCACAACCCGCGTGACACAATTTTACTTAGGAATTCTTTGGAGTTAGAGAATTAGAGCACTTTTTGTGATCCATGTAAACATGTCGCCAACGTAATGCAATTTAATTTCTAAAATTAATACTAGTGTATTGGTATAAATTTCTCCCTTTACCATGAGAAAGTAAAGGCCACCTTAAGTTAGAAATAGACCTGCGTGGCCGATCGGTTTACATCCTTGGCTGTGGAGGGAGAGCATCCAATGGTCGCAGATCCGAAACCAGGCTTTCGCAAATATTTTTTATTTTTTTATTTGGGTTATTACACTAAAAAATAATATTCTTGCCTCCTGTCTCAGAACGCCTGTTCTTATAGTGTGTATTTAATTAAAAGTCAATAAACCTCAGATTTACGGATATAAATTAAAAAAATAATAATTAAAAGTATATTTGCGGCACGCTCCAAAGTGGTAGATGTTTTCAGTTTTGCCCTATCATCTCCTTCCCTTCCTAACTTTCTTCAGCTTAAAAATATTCCTCAAAAATTGTAGATACCGGTATCTCGGTGATTCCTAGTAGTTAGGACTATGGCGTCAAAAGGTGTGCGGTAATCACTTAAAAAAAACAATCGATAACTTTTTTTAATATTATAATGAAGCCGCCCCTTCTTTCGGCCGCCCATGTGTACAGAACCATTGCGCATTAGAATGCGACGCCCCTGCCCATTGCTCCCACAACGCCAAGGGGACGTTATGCAAACTTGTTTACTCCTTGGGTTGAATCGAGACTATTCAACCCGCCAAGTCCAAAATAGCATCATTGGCAAAGGTCAGTCGGGAAATTAAGCCGTTGGGGCAAGATTGTGAGCCTGGACGCTCGTTTCTAATTCCATTGGTCCTTTACGCTCAGTTTGGTCCTGTTTTAATGGCCGTTTTAGCTGGACACTAGAGACCTCTACTAGTTGGTTGTTATTATAAACTCAGTAAACCAGGAGTTAAGCTGCAAACGGACAACAATTATGTTGATAAATTTGAGGATCCAGATAAAATCGTAGAATTTAAACATTTAATTAATCCAATTTAAATATGAATATTTTTTTTATGTTATTTGTTAATAATAATAAGACTTAATTTCTATAGCGCAGTTTTGTGAAGGTTCACCTAACTGATACTTATGTACTTTCAATATTGAAAAATGTTAGGAGGTGATGGAAAACGAGCGGAATGAAGAACAAAAGAGGCTGTGGGAAGATTGATAAATTCATGACGTTTTTTTTTTATTTTGGGTCAAAGCTAAGATTTTTATTACGGACTTTTTCAATAGGCAAAACTCGTATTGTTAAGTCACCACCCGCTGTTCTGCTAATAATCTCTATAATTCACTTTTACAGAAAATTATTAATGTTGAACTTCGTTTAACTATACGACAATAAACGATTTCGTCGGGTATTCTGTTTATGTATTACATTAGCTACTAATAATGTGTTTTTCTAGGGTCCTTTCTGTATCGTAACGCGCAGTGTCGACCAATGCAGCATCGCTGGCCCAGTGGACACGGAAAATAAATGCACCCACAACTTGGCAGTCTACAAGATAAGCAGGGTTCAGGAGGTGTTTCGCGGTACTGTCGAGGTTCCACACGATTTGAATAACATTTCCGTAAGAATTAAAACATGTTTTTATTATTTCTGTATTTATTGCCATAGGGAGGTTAAATATCCGATGCAACAACCCATACAAACCGCCGCACCAGCAATAATGATTACGCGTGAACTGTCAGCGTCACGTCATTGCAATTGTACACTATTCGGAAATACAATTATTGCAACGTGGTCCCAAAGTAAAATGAACCATGAATCAACGGCCTTCAGAACAACACCACCATTTAATATATAACACTGCATGTACATTTGAAGATAAACCGTTCTTCTATCTTGAGAGGAACGCCTACGCGCCCTGTTTCATACTAAACCTAATTTTGGATTAGAGCAAATATTTTTTTTTAAATTTATAGTAAATCATATTTAATAATGTTATTATTAAGTTCTGCAAGTATTTTTAGTTTGTATTATTGTGACAGCTGTTTCGGCGTTTAATGCCATTTTCAAACTGTCAAACTGTGAAAATGGCCTTAAACGTCGAAACAGCTGTCACAATAATAAAAACTAAAAATAATTGCAGAACTTAATAATAACATTATTAAATTTGATTTACATTAAATTTAAAAAAAAATAAATTTAATGTTCGACGAATTAAACACAAAAACAATTAATAGAGGCCAAAATACCCACCCAAACTTAAAAATCTTTTTTTAATTAAAGGTATAGTAAATATCTAGTACGGATTAGAAGTATAATATTCATTTTTGTTTATGCTTTGTGATTATAAACTTTTAAAGAAATAAAATTTTAACGATTTTAGAGGGAAATTTGAAAGCTTTTTGTGGATTTCTGTTTTTTTTTTTTTAAATGTTATATTGCTATGCAAATATTACATAAAATAAAATAAAAAACATAAAACATTAAAAAAAAATTTTGGGGTCGATACTTTGAATTATGTACGGCAAATTTGTGTTCCAATGCAAATACTTAGTCCATCATAATGCTTGTTTTAACATTTTTTTTTAATTTTTAATTTTATATTTCGTCATATTTACATTGCAGATGGGGTAAACCTTTTTTTTTAAATCACCATTAGCCCTCAAATAATTGCAAAAGTTGCCTCTGAAAACACGTAAATATAATTTATTTAATAGCCTTTATTTTACAAGTTCAAATTTAAAAAAAATATATATCTCTAATCCGTAGTAGACATTTGCTTTACCTACTGATAAAATAAAATATCGAAAGGTTTAGGAGTTTAGGTAAAGGTTGTGTGTGAAACAGGCCTCCACTGCCCAAATTGGTTTACGTTAGGTTTATGTCTGATCCAATGGGGAGGCTTCTCAGGGTTTTACATTATTATTATTACATTATTCAAGATTAAATTTATTTAGTATAGTGGAAGACTTACAAAAATAAATAAAAAATTATAATTTATCAAATGTAAAAATAATTAAAACATTTTCGATACAAATGATACGAAGTAAAATTTAACTTATAAACCGGGAAAAAAAATTGTGAACTAAAGAAAACAAAAAAAAATGTATTTTAGAAGGATTGGATCTAGTTCCATATATGTATTTTTTATTATGAAATTTGCAAAGCTGATGTTTTCAATTATATGGGAAGTAAGGTTAATAGCCTGGTATCCGTAGTGTTTTTGCCCAAAGAATGTTTTTTTCAGGTATTTGTAGTCGATATCTCGTTCTAGCATTGCGAGTTTTTTGTCTTAAATGTATGTATATCATTGTAGAGGAAAATTAGGATATGTTTAGAATACAAGTTTGTATATTTGGGAAGTACGAGTATTATTTCTAATTTTGAAACTGTCAATTCATGGTGGAATTCCATATTAAAATGATTTTTTTTTTAATTAATAAACCTTTGTAACTTTTTTCCATTTTTTTTTATTTTTATTAAAAACCTTTGTAATTTTTTCCACTTATTTATTTTCGACCGGACCGGTTTCACCCTATCACGGGCATCCTCTGACTGGTCCGACTGACCAGTCTGAGGATGCCCGTGATGTTATAGGGTGAAACCGATCCAGTCGAAAATAAATAAGTGGAAAAAAGTTACAGAGGTTTTTTAATCAAAAAACAAAAAAATTGTTTTAAGTACGAGTATGTTTATGAGAGATTGGAAGAATGATAGGGATATTGAAAGAAGGGTGAATGCAGGAAACTCCATTAATGGAGGACTGAACGTTGTTGGCGCTAACAAAAAGTTGTCCAAAGAAGCGAAGCTGGCAGTCCACAATGGAGTGCTGATACCAACCCTGATGTATGGCAGTGGGGCATGGAATTGGCAGAGGACGGATAAAAGATCTCTTATGGCGAATGTGTGGTAAAACCATGTATGATCGTGTGAAAAATATTGAGATTAGTAAAGAATTCAAGGCTGATGTAAGCGTCATGAGCAAGATTAAGAAGGGGACGCTTAGATGGTTTTGGCATGTAGAGTGGATGAACGAAGAAAGGAATGTAAGGAGAATTTGAATGGAAGAAGAAGCAGCGGGCGCCCGAGAAAGACATGGCACGATTAAGTTGAATCAAATACTTGAGTCGGGTCATATCAGAAGTCGAAATAATAGAAGAGGATGTATGAATGTGAATGAAGCAAAAAGTGTATGCCAAGATCGATCTGTTTAGCGGTCCGTCCTCTCTGCCTACCCCTGCGGAGAAACGGCGTGATGGTTAGTTAGTTAGTTAGTTTAGAATATAAATTTTCTATTGTCAGCGTGAGAATTCTTTAAATATAATTGAAGTGGGTGCTTGTATTGGTACTATAAGTAGTACTTCTAATAAGGTTTTGTGAGCCTTAAATAATGGTTTGTGTTAGTGCGAGGTAGAAGTATATATTTTTGATATCAAAGATGTTTAGAATATTTCTTAAGTTTTTTAAGTTTTTCAAGTAGATCAATATATTTAGTTCTCCTGTTGCAAAATATATATGTCTACCCCATTTATTACCTACCAAATATTTGTCGAAGTATAGACCAAGATATTTAATTGTTTTCGTATGTGTTATTGTGGGGACATTTACATATTTTTAGGTGGATGCTTTTGGAAGGTTTGCCTATCGATTTTATGCTGAAAGCTATGAATTTAATTTTAGTGATATTTTAAGTTAATAGGTTCGAGTGGAGCCATTTTTTAGCAATATCTAGACCAAGTTCAGCCTTTTTATTTAGTATGGTCCAGTCAGTTTTCTTAAAGATCAACACAGTGTCATCCCCAAAACTTTTAATTTCCCATCTTTTTGGATATTACACAGGTCGTTGACGTACGAGTATATAAGGAATAAGATTAGACCAAGCAAGTGCCTTGGAATACTCTGTAAGATTCTTGTTCTGTGACACTGCATTTATTTTTTTATGGAGGTATATTGACTGCGGATTCCCATATATCTTTTAACCGTTTAAGTTCTGATTTCGGGATAGTTTTTAGTTTTTTGAAAAAAATTTGGTCGTGTATTGTGTCAAAGACTTTTACCACATATAAGAATATACCTAGGCTTTTTCCCCATATATGATATGTTTGATGTATAAGAATGGTTGTAATATTATTCCTTGTTTTCCTCCACAGAGTTTTATTTCTGCCGACATTTGGAGGGATGGAGGCTACAAGCCATTCTTCAGCAAGACCTATAGAAAATCGTGCGAAGTGGGACTTATTTCTTCCATGATGAAGAGCTTTTTCAACGTGAACAAGAGATGTATTGTTAGAAAGGTGCCTACATACTTTTACCAATTCAATGATAATTTTAACAGAAAGAAAAGGGCCACAAGATGGTAGCAATGTGGCTAAAATTGCAAATCTCTAAAACTGGAATCTTTTGAATTACAGGAAAGAGGCCAATTCCTCACAAAGGATGAAGAAAATTTAGAATGTCAGATTATTAACTAATCTTCTTCCACATTTTCAGGGTAACTACACCATAGACAACATGAACCCAACGGAGATGATGAAAGAAGTGATCGGCAACAACTTCTTCTACGAGAAGATATCCCTGACTCTGGCCTGGTATACGAAGAAAGGCTTAAATTGTTGCGTTAAGATGGCCTTAGAGTCGAAACCGCCACCCAAAAAGTCATTGAAAAATAGATACAATAACAGGACAAGAAATTGAGTTACACTTCTACAGAAAAACTAACGTCGATAAACATGTAATTACTTCATTATTATTATTATTAATAACCAACCATTTCAAACAAAACGCAACAATGCATTCACGGTACCTTCCTCCAAAGCTTCTCCACAAAGTAACTAAATTTCATAATAATTATTTTGCTATGAAGGATATTTTTATTTTGAGTTTTATATTTCTTACTTTTTATTGTTTACAATAGTTTTTTGGAATCTATCATTGTCTTTCAAATGTCATAATTAAGTTATTGCAATCCGAATTCGAATATTTAAAAATTTGGATAATTTAAAGTGGAATCAGAATTCAGATTTTCAAGTATAATATTCGAGTTGTCTAGATTTGAAAATCTATAAATATTTGTCATTTGCAATGCAATTTCCTATAAAATTAAAGCATCCAACATGTTAACAGGTAGGTATGCAATATTTAATCCCTCTTAATTATCGTAAATATTACGCTGCGCTTAAGGTCAGAAGAGTGAAAATTATTAAAATGGCCTTAAACCGGGCTTAAAGCTGTATTCAAGGCACCACGCTGAACAGGCGTGTAAGAATATAACACGGAATATGTAGACAATTCTAAAATATGGATTAAAAAAATTTTTATAATAGGGTTGTTAACCCAATTACAATGTATTCACATCGTGAACATATTCATATTTCTATATGTTAGTAAAGGAGAACGCCATCGCCATCAAAGGAGACTGCTAATATTTAAAAAAAAACTGCTATTCGAGAACTTACACAAATATCAGAATTGGCCTGATTCTACCAATCTTGCTCAATCTGCTATCTCTCTCTTCTTACGATGATGATGTTCCTCGAAATTTATTTAACGACTTTTTAACCTTTAAACCACTAGATTTCTTCAGTTATGGACTCTAAAAACAACAAGGGAGTTGAAAGTCAAATAAATACATTGAAAGAGATATATCTTTATCTTCTATTTTCGGATGTATGTGTGTTTTACTAAAGTCTCGGTAAAAATGAGAACATTACCAACGCTTGGTTCGCCGTTCTTCTGACAGAGCGCAGAAGCGCTCCTTTCATAACTGTCCGTTAACATGAGAACTCTTCACCAAGTCGGTAAAAAGGAGAACTACAATAACTTTTTCTCCTACCCAAGCCATTCATAGGCTCGAGCAACTCCGAGTACACATAAGCTAATATGTTACTTATACATTCACATGTGTATTGATTAATGTTCATATACATTTTGTTTATATTGTAAAATATGTTTAATAAAAACGCTGCAAACCATTACCATTACATTGTATTGATCTTTTGTAATACTAACCCTTTCCTCTTCGATATCCTTGAATAGTAATATTGTCCTCATACGTAAACTTTAATAAATCTTTATCATTTGGGTGTTTTCCGGCTCAGTGGAAAAGGAGATATTTAAGACCTGTTCGCAAAAAAAGGCGATGAAAGCGATTTATTAAACTACAGACCGATTTGTATAATGTGAGCTTTACCCAAACTTTTCGAGTGGTGGATATTATTGTCAACCCAATCAATAGCATTATTGTTCCTAACCAACATGACTTCATCAGAGGTCGCTCTTCCTTAAATATTTTAATCATTTACGGAAATTACGCATCTGAATCCCTTTCTCTAAAACAGCAAGTGGACAATAATAATAATAATATATACGAGTAATAATATATACGAGTACACCGATTTTAGTGAAGCATTTGATAAGGTCCCACATCACGTACTTATATCTAATCTTCGACTGTTGGACATTAAAGGTAGCTGAATTGTTAGTGACCTCAATAATGAGTACTAATCATAAAGAATAATTCTGTATAATCTTATATATTCAAGGCCATAAGCGGAGTTCCTCAAGGGTGCCACCTTAGCCCAGTATTCTATTCAATATCCATTAATGACATTGTAAACAATTTTAAAGATGTACAAGTTCTTCTATTTGCAGATGACCTTGAATTATTTAAAAAGAAATGACGAAATATGATTGCCAAATTTACAAGCTAATTTAGGTCAATATGAATGGTGCGACCAAAATGCTTTTATTTTTTAACATTCAGAAATGTCAAGTAATACGATTTTCCAAAACTAATCGTCATATCTTACATATACTCGTACATTGAATAACATTAAATTAACACCAGCGTCACAAATTCAAACATGGGTATAATATTCTATGAAAACTTAACATTCATTACACACATAAACAATATAACTAGGAAGGCTTTAAATGTGATTGGCTTCCTTTGCAGAACTTTAATTGATTTCAAGTCTTTAGATTGCGTGAGAATGATCTGCACTTCATTCGTTAGAAGTCAAGAGGAGTATAATTCACCGATTGGTCCTCTTTTTATGAAGCACACTCTAACAACATAGAATGGGTTTAGCACAAATTTCATACGTTTATAAATTTTAAACTCAAAATTCCAATTGAAAGCATTAATTATGTAAGTTTGATAAATCGATTGCATCTAATTACGCTACCTGACTGGAGAATTATTTCAGACCTAGTTGTTTTAAATGGAGTCATTAACCACCTAATCGACATCCCTGCCATCGTCGCCCCTATTAAATTCCATGTGCCGACGAGGAACACAAAGGCAAAATGTAACATTTTTTTGCATCACGTAGACAACCAGCTATCAGTCTCACTCACTAACCAATAAGGTGTACGATCTGGATAACAGGTTTTGTTGATATATTTTCTGACTCCATATATAAAATAAAGCGTAATTTATACCAGCACTTTAAAGAATCCTACAATTAATTCTTGACCCGTGGCTAATGAAGTGTTAACGATTTGTCTTATAATATTGGTTTAGTTTTCTATTTTCTGTTACTGTTAAATGTTTTTTTTTAAATTGATTACTTCATGATTTAAAAACTCTATGTACTTATAATTTTCGACATCTCATTATATCTGGACTGGAATTAAAACAATCTGGTATGATGTCACTTTTAACATGAATAGTTTTTAAAAGCTGTTGAAATAAATATACTTTTGGTCATTAAACTGGCATTGGAGTAACGAGTTTATAATTTTCTACTAATATTTACAATCGTCACACGGTTCACATCCTTCTAATTGACCAGCTTGGTAATTGTCCACTGTCGAAAATATGCTTTATATTGGGTACACTTTTGTTACATATACAAAAAAACATTAATGAAATATCGGCATAAATATTAAATGCTTTCTTTATTTATCAACGTTCCTTACAGTAGTTGTACGTAACAATACTATCTGAGGCGCTTTTTATACCAAAATAGATAGACCTCAAAAACCCAAAAATCTAGTTGATGAACAATTGAGATTGAGATTTTTTATATGAATTTTGCACAAGAGTCCCAACTGCTCCCACCCGTCTGAAGCCATTCTGGATCTGATCACCAAACACGGAAAAAAGACATTTCAAACAACTTTATGATTCTGAATGGTGGACTTTCACCAGGGCGATTTAGAGAGTAATTTCCACTCTGGAACAGGTCGGAAATATACCGCATATTATTTTTATTTAATTATTTGTGAAACGACACAAATCAATTAGATAAAATTTAATTGCGTACTCTGGGATTTGAACCCACGGCCTCTGGATTGGTAGTCGTTAGTTTTAACCCTCGACCATGAAGGCCGTCATATTCACAAAACACGCTTTTGACTGAAATGGGGGGGTGTTCTAACTGGCCGAAACTTCCGACAAACGCAACCATATCAACGCCACCAACCTTATTTGCACGAGATGTATAAAGTCACTCCCTAATGTGATGACTACGCCAAGGTACTGTGACTTGACGTCTCCAATAATATCGTTGTTTGTGTGGTGATGAATCAAACTCGTATGTTGGTGGGTAAGTATAATTATCAATATTATAAATCAACGACAAAGCACTAATCTTGTAAATTGCACTGCACTGGAGATCGACTCTGCATTCTCTCTGTTCAAACCCATGGACCATTACACAGGAACAGATGACAATAGTTCAAATTCGACACATTGGACGAAATCTCAATAAATAAAAATGTACATGTAATGATCTGAAAACCATAAGCCAACAACACGTTTCTCACATTGCACTTAATGTAATCATCTTTTTAACGATATGTCTAAAATGTATTTTTTCTTCGTTTACACACTATCAACTTTATAATTAAGTCACCACTTTTAAAATAATTTATACCAAACACATATTTAATTTATTTTCATATGTAGCGGTAACATGATGATGAAAATTATAGATTGATTAAAACGGGCAAGTGAAGGGCCAGGGATGGTAGGGGAGAGGTACTGGACCGGGACGGGCGTGGACTTTGTTTATTGGTAATATTTTAAGAATTGAACTTTTATTTAAATTTATATCATTAATAATGAGTGTACTGTTAGTGTTTTTGGCTTTCCTTATTTCCAATACTTCTATGTTATCTAGTCTAATGCCTATTCCATTTGTTATGCAGTAAACTATTGCCCGTATTTTTATTGAATGTGTGGTCTGTTGGTTGAACAGGTGGTTGGCGAATTCCGATAACCCATTATTATTGAGACATCTTAAGTGTTCTTTTACCCGGATATTAACATTACGCGACCTTTTGCCTACATAAAATGCGGGGAAATCGTTGTATTCTAATGAATAAATGTCCGAGTGGCCTAAAATATCTTCTTTATCTATACCATTAATTAAAAATTTACCTATACTATTGTTTATGTAAAATGCTGGTTTAATATCTGATTAAAGGTTATTAATGCTTTGTTGAGAAAATTTATTGATATACAAGATTGTACGCCATTGGTATGGTTGATTATTATTATTTATTATATTATTATTAGGGGGGTGGTACTGTTGAATAAAAACTTATTTTATGTTTTTTATTTAGGATGTAATTAACTAAGTTTTCATAATAACCGTTATTTATTGCAATTTATCTAATTATGGATAATTCTACTGAAAAGTTAGTATTTGATAATGGGACCGTAACCAACTGATGGATCATCTAGTGGAATGCGGAATATTTGTGGGAGGTGGAGTGATTAGAGGTGTTGTGAATGGTTATGTCAGTATAAGTGGGTTTACGGTAAATTTTAAGAAATATTTTATTTTTTATAACTGATAACGTAAAGTCTAAAAAATTTAAAGTAGAGTTGAATCCTATTTCCATGGTGAATTTAATTTGCTTATGTAAGGAGTTTATTAGTAGGATGAAGGAGTTATGTTTGCGCTCTGTACCTGTCCATATACATAAAATATCATCGAGATATCTCTTCCATAATAGCAATTTTGTTATTTTTTTTTATTTTATTTGGAAAACCATCAGTTTACAGCAATAATTACATTTATCAAATATATTTAAAAAATGAACCAATAATAGGTTTTCACTTAAGCATGTTATTTAATATGGGAGATTTACAGTTCAAATATTATTACCCAAGTTGTCCATGAAGATATCAGCAATAAGAGGAGATGTGGGAGCGCCCATAGCCAAACCTTATTTTTGTTATAAAAAATCTGATTAAATTGGAAATAGTTCCGATTTAGACAAATGCTAAAAAGGTGAGACAGATCATTAAAGAAATTATTAGGTAATATGGAATTTTGAAATAATTTAGACAATATATTTTTGTTTTCTGTTACGGGGATATTAGGAAAGAGGTTAACGATATTGAATGAAATTAATGTTGCACACTTAGGAATATCTAGGTTTTTTTAGATCATCAATGAGGGTAAAGGAATTCTTAGTAGTATGTTTGGGGCAAAAGACCATAGAATTAATAAACATATTAGTTACTCGTATGTGTGATGATATTTTGAAGTTTGGGGGATTGCAACTTAACACGACTGGCCTAATTGGGTTGTCACTTTTATGTATTTTCAAGAAACCATTTAATTTAGGGGCTTTTGGATTTTTTGTTAGGGATTTAACTTCTTGGTATGATTTGTCTTGGAAGATTGGAGATTTGAATGTGTTTATTGCTCTTTTAATGTTATGGAGGAATTTAATAGTAGGTGATTTTAGTAGAATGTCAAATGTGTTAATTTGAATAAAATCTTTCACTTCAGAGTTATAATAACTTCTGTTCATTATAATGACCGTATTACTTTTGTCTGCTTTTGTTAGGATTAGTTGCTTATTATTTTTTTTCCGAATGCTCATCACTGTGGATGTTTTCCGATTATTATTTAATTACTTCTTCAATAGATTATCGGTTGAATATTCGTTCCTATTTTAATAATATAATACGTTTCAAATATTTAAATTTAACAATACCTAATCTGTCATAACATCGTACAGAAATATTCTTTTATGAGGTAGGTAATGTAAAGCACACATCGTAGTACTTATATTTCTTTAATGTATTGTATAGACCTGCATTTTTACATTTCAATAAATGCCGATTTATCGGCACTGAAACTGAAACCGATTTGAAAATCGTAAAGCCAACAACACGTCCCTCGAAAAAATATAATTATTCAATGTAGGTTTGTTGAAAATGATTCCCGTTTAATGATAATGATCAATGCTACCTTACCACGTTCTAACTTTAGTATGAATTGAGAGTACGGTAGAACGATGGCGAAATTTTCTTTGTCCCTTGGTCTTATGGCATATTTTTATATCACTGAATGTCTTGAATATTCCACAGGGGTAAATATGGGATTTGTTGGTATCCCAGAAAATAGTAACTTCGTGAGTATCATTGAATGTTCTTAAGAGATTATTTTCTTTTCGCTAATTTGCTTTCCTTAATTTATTGAAATTCTTTCAAATGAAATTTTGTAAAACAGATGTACGACACAATAAATAAAACTGTGATGCGTTTGTGATTTTTTTTTCACTTCAGGCTAACCTTTTTTGTATTATCGCGTTTCAACCCATGTGGGATTGAGCCTACTGCATAAATATTCTCCACTGGCTTCCATCCTTAGCCAGTCTATTCCTGTCCTCAGGCCTACCCATTCTTGTCTAATCTTCATCCACACATTCAATCAACATTTGCCTCGATTCTACTGGTCACGACTTTCAGCGATCTGTCATATCAAATTATTTCCATATAGCCAGTCCAGTTTTCAGGACTTACAATGTTTTTAAATATGTTTTTAATTTAAATAAACACCATCATTGTTTTCATAATTTTTTTCACTTAGTTTTGTATATTTATGATTTATGATTCTGAAATTTATTACTATTTTATAAAATAATGCTTTGTACTTTCACAGGGCCCTTATTACATTGTTTCACGAAGTGTTTCGAAAGTTTGCAATCTCTCTGGCCCCAAAGACTCTAAGAATGAAATTAATCATACTTTGGCGGTCTACAAAGTAGACAGGATCAAGGAAGTGTTCCGCGGAGATGTCGTAGTACCCTACGATATTACCAACATTTCAGTAAGATTTTTTTTAATCCATTATCTTAGTCTGTCAGTCTTTGTTATCGGGATGGTGACTCCTATGTTGTATTAGAAAGGCTCTGAAAATGAATTGCATTAGCATCCTTTGAGTCCCTCGTTTCTTCATAGACAGAGTGACTTTAATCACCATCATCACAATCGTCGTCATCGTTTTCGTTGTCATCATGTATCCAACATGCGTGATGTTTTTGTGCTATTTTCCGTGGCAGAAGAAGAATACGTATTCATTAAAATATTCCTTTGTGTTGTTTTGCATAATGTCGATTTTCATCCACAGACTTCTGTTTCTACGGAGATATGGAGGGATGGAGGTTACAAGCCATTTTTCTATAAGATGTACAAGAAACCATGCGAGGAAGGAGCTGTTTCCTATTTCCTTAAGACTTTTTTTAAGGCCGACAAGTCTTGTTATATTAAAAAGGTATTTTGTATGATTTGCATTTCATTTCATAGAGGAGATGATAAGATTTCCCTCTGTGCCATCGTCATCTGAGCCAATGTTATGTGGATGGTCTTTTAGGGAGGAGTGGACATGAGTATACTGAAAAAGGAAGGAAAGCAATAAACTGGCGTACCATCAACAGCCGAGCTTTTGGGCAAACGAACAAGTCATCAAACAACCCATTCTCGTGTAGCTAATGTCAAAGGTGGAATGTCTCGCATATAAATGTCGGGCACAGTTATTAAGGATTATGGTATAGAATGCTCAGCTTCTGAGAGGGTATCTCTGACTTCTTTGACGTCCTCGTGCCTGAGCTGGTCTCTAAGGTAACACCGAGCATATCAATGAAGGGCTTGTTGGGAAGATTACTTTTAGCCTGGATCAGATAGAATTTGTTTAAAGCATTTGAATCAATGGGGTCATTTTTACCTTCAGAGAAACCCTTTCGAGATATCCATTAATGATCTCTTTCAAAGCACTTTGAGCAGTTGAAAATTTTGTAGATGTGTTATGTATTTTGATTTTGTAATAAGTTTTATAAATCAGAGAGGACATTTTTTGGTTTGTTTTAAGTTCGTTTTATTTGTTAATAATTTTGTTCCAGGGAAACTACACTATCGATAACGTAAACCCCATTAACATCATGAAAAACGTCATTGGAACCACTTTCTTTTACGAGAAGATGTCCGTAACCATGGCTTGGTACTCGAGTAGAGGTTCCATCGGCTGCGTTAAGATCGACTGCGAGTCCAAGCCGCTCCCCAAGAAAGCTCAACGAAGGAGATATAATAACAGAACGACTACCTAGTTGTTCAACTAAACGTTTGTTAAACGGTTAGCGAAAATTTATCAATAAATCACGCAATTGTAATCTTGATACTTTATTTCCCCATTTAATTAATCTTCAGTTCAATTAATCTACGGCATTCTCGTTTTCGAGTAATGTTACAAAGCAGAAACAAGCAGAGAAAGAGATGGGGAACGAGAATATTTATAGGTCTTCTAGAATAGGTAACTTTAACTGTATTCTTTGAGGAGGAGATCCATCACCTCCAAAGCGTCGCGTACGAACTTCTCTACACTAACAGAGAGACATATTAATGTAAACGCTAATTAGTCCACTGATCAAAGAAATTTTTTTTTAATTATCTATCACTTTAGCTAATGGCATCCAGTTTGCCGCACCAAAGTTCCATCTCCCTGAAACTACTGGAATTATGACCGTTTTTACCAACTGAAGACCGAAAATGAAAAAAAGCAGCCCAGCTCGTACCATCTTTCCCGTATTTGTTTTTATGATTTAGTAGAGTGAGATGGAGCATCCTACTACAATCTTTGTGCTGGTTGTGTTTATACGTCGCATTCGAACCAAATCCTCTCTGAGAAGCCTTAATCCAGCAGCAGATAGGCAATAGCTAATGACGGTGATAACTATGAAAACGTTTATCTTTATTTCAATTATGTTTGGGCATAAAATTATTCGCAAAATCCTATCATTTTTCTATTCGGATAAAATTGGCACGCATTAGCTAGAGAAATAATCTAAATAATTTGCAACATAAACCACACTGCTAATGACCGAAAGTTTATCCAAATGGGATTTTTTGTATTACATTCGTGTTTGTTCCATTAAAATTCCTCAAATATAATGAATTAGTGGATTTGGATATTAGACGCTGATAATTATAAAGAGTAAGCACTTCTTATTGGTCTACTTCTTAAGATTGGGTGACAGGCCAGATTCGATTTCCGGAGCACTGTATCTTTCCAAGCATTTTAGCTGGTCAAACCCCTCGTGAGGCCGCTTTTTTTTAACTTGCAAATAATTAGGAAAACAAAGACTCGCTATGGCTAAGTCAATTAGTTATGCTGATATTTTAAAATCGACACCCTACAGTATAAAGACCTCATTCTACTTATAAAGGATTGCAAGCAGCTTGCTTGATGCCGTAAGCTATAATGAGTGTAGGAACATAGGCTGAACAAGCTGGCACTATCACACTTGAGTGACCTCTGCGTTAGAGACAATCTTACCCAGAGGCAACCCACGCTCAGGTCGGCCAAATCTGATGCTTCAAAAGAACTAGTTGAACCCTCTCATATGACTTTTTCCCAGTTTGAAGACAGATAATTTAACGCACTGGGTCCACATTCTTTAAATATCTTACCATGTGATAAAAATCTATTACTTGCGTTACCGGTTTTTAAAGACCACCAAAAACATGTTTTCTATAAAAAGCTACAAGTTGCATTTGCGCCCTTAAGGTGATTTAATTACTAAACGGAGCCATATTAAAAAAATCACAAGATTATAATAATGTAGGTCAGCGCCGGATTGGAAATATGATGTTGACTATCACAAGTTAGGTATCAACTACATTAAGAGTAAAAAATAATACATTTATTATAAGTACAATATATTGATTTTTTTAAACATAAAATTTCAGGCCAAAGGGGAGGAAACAACAGCTGAGAAAGATATAGGTAAGATAAGAAGAAAAGAGGAACAGGCTATGAGCAGTACGTTGATCCAGTAGGAAGTTTTATTCCTTGATAAACATTTTTCGCTTCTTTTCAGCGTACACAAGTCAAAAGATGCACATCTGCATGTCGTTATATCAAAAATAGTCTGTGTTTTCTCCTGGAATCATTGATGTTTTCGACGATAACTTTCAATTTTTATTCGGTCTTATTAAACTACAGTACTTATTAAAATATGAACGTCTGCATCTCGAAATCTTCCTATGGCTGTAATAAATAACTTAACATAATAAAAATAACGTAGTATTATCGCAAAAAAAAATCTGCAATTTTATGAATCCGGAAAACATTGTTTGTGTTTTTAATATTTTTTATCGCATTTATTCATAGTGGTTGTGGGAGTACTAAATAATAATACTTTTTAAAATTTTATTTAAAATAAGTACATGACAGTGCATTCATTTTTTTTCCATAATTTTTTCCCTTTATATTTCATGCTGGTTACATATCTAATTTAATAATGTCATTCTTAAGAGGAACGGCTGCGCTGCCTGTTTCACACATTACTTAATTTTGGATTTGAGGTCAAAATACCCATCCAAACAGAATGATATATATTTTTTTTAAATTAAAGGTTCAGTAAATATCTAGTACGGATGAGAAGTATTTTATTTATTTTTGATTTAAATTATGAAGTGTAGGCCAAGAAAATAAAAAATAAATTATAATTTTGTTGGGAACTTAGAAAATTATTTGCGGATTTATTGAATTTTTTTTTAATTATCATATTTGCTATGTTAAATATGATTACGTAAATAAAAATATAAAAACAAAACATTTAAAAAAAAACTCTTTTCGGGTCGATATTTTAAATTATGTACGGCAAATTTGTGTTCCAACGTAAATTGGTAGTTTTTAGTGAAAAGTTAAGACCATCATAATACGTATTTTAACACATATTTTATTAGTAGACGGGGTATTTTTATTATTATTTTTTTTAATTTTCATTAGCCCCAAGTAATTGCTCAAGTTGCTTCTGTAATCGCGAAAATTCAATTTCTTTAATGACCTTTATTTTGTAAGTTAAAAAAAATTATACTTCTAATCCGTACTAGATATTTTTAATTTATTTGATGAAAATAAGTATCATTAGGTTTAGGATAGTATTTTTGAATTTATATGAAACAGTTCCTCTTAAATCTCCTCATTACGAGATATTATCATTATATAGTTTGCACAATGAATAATGGTTTTTGATTAGTATGTCTCCCATTGGAGTGCAAACTGCCTCTTTGAATACTGATCGAATAAAACGCCATGGAAAATGCATGGAATATTTTTTCCATCTGGATCAAAATAACATGTTTAACACAAATGCAGTTTTTTGCTGTGGGGACCAAGCCGATATCGTCTATACTACCGAACGGTAACGACAATTCCAAATTCGTAAGCATTTTTTTTTCTTCATATTTTGAGTTGATTCCGCCCTAGAGCTACCGCCCCAATTGAGCAAAGTCAGTGGATATGGAGTGGAGTGATTGCGATGCTGGAGGAAGTGGAGTTAAGTCTAAGAGGTATGTTGATAACTAACCGGCTATTCAGATCTTGTCACTAAATACTACACAAGCTATGTAAAGCCATGCATCCGTCGCGTTGAAATGGCGGTATTTCACCAAGACAATACTGGGAACATCTAGCACTCTGGAACGTGCAGCAAATTTGGTAAAATCGACATATGTAATTTTAATTGTTTTTGTGTTTAATTCGTAGAACTCGATTTAATTTATTATTTTTAATTTAATGTAAATCAAATTTAATAATGTTATTATTAAGTTCTACAAGTATTTTTACTTTTTATTATTGTAACAGCTGTTTCGACATTTAAGGCCATTCAAACTGTGGTTAATCCACATTTTGATGACTTATTATCACAATCAATTTGGATAATAAGTCGTCAAAACTGGAGTAACCACAGTTTGAATGGCCTTAAATTCCGAAACAGCTGTCACAATAATAAAAAGTAAAAATACTTGCAGAACTTAATAATAGCATTATTAAATTTGATTTACATTAAATAAAAAAAATAAAAATAAAAAAACTCGACATATTATACATCTGCTATTTTACCTTAAGATCTGTGTCCGGTAAATTTGCAGCCCTCAATTGACTTATTGAAACCGGTCCGGTCTGATCAAATAAACAAGCGGAATAAAGTGTTAAATTGGTTCCATTATCCTGATACAAACGGTCCTTATCGCTATTCAGGCATTTTATTTTATCAATTGTGAGCGATGAACTTTTCGCGATGAATTGTGGGCGGCGAATATTTGTAGAACCCCGTGTATCTGTAGTAATATCATGTCTATCTTTACGATTTCAGTTAAATCAGTTCAGTTATGTTAGGTCGTTAAGAGTTGCGTTCAGTCACAACGATGATGGGTCACAACTTACTTCTCTCATAAACAGCGCATGTAACGATGTAACAGAAAGATAGGTTACAGCGGAACTCGCAGCTACGGAGCCTCGTATTTTTATTGAGTTTCTACCATTGTCAACGGTAATCAAGAATATAGAATGTATAGTTTAAGGTCACTGTATCTGTTGCAAGTTCTGGTCAGTCTCTATTTTTTTGGTCAACTCAGTTCCATGTGCAACAAGAACAAGGAGATGGGCCACGAGTCATTATTAGTATGAAACTGAGCGCACCAAAGTGCCGCTAACACCGTTCATCCATACGACTGCAAATCGCGTCTACTTACTGCGGCACCCCACCTTTGTTCCACCTTTGTTCCACCTTTTACACACCAAACGAATTATTTTCAATGGCTCCGCCGCTTTGGTAGTCCTCACAGTTGGTCGTAGATCGGCGACAGTCAGCACGGATCAATTCCGTATCTCCGATATTTCTATTACATATATAAAGTTCAGTCGAAAAATCAAGCCGATAATAATAAAAACAAGATTTTACATTATATGTTTTTGTTTACTAAGTTTATTTTATTTTATAATTATTGCACAATTAATATTTATTTTACGTTTTTATTGTTCCCTACTAGCTACGCTACCTTGGGCCGTGTTGTAGCAAGTAGTTCATTTCTACATACTCGTATACTCGTAGATATAAAATAATCTATTTTGTTAACATTAAAATATATGTGTAGTATACTTTACATTATTTAATATAGAATAAAAAAATATACCTTTACTCAAAAAAATGCATTGATATATATAGTAAAATTAAAATGGTTAAAAATAAATCTACTCATAACAAGTTCAATACAAAAACAACACAGAATAATGTAATGTATAATTTCAGCAGTTGATAAAAAGGAAATTGCTCAACTTTACATTCCGGAACACGGAGTGCAGCTGATTTCCAGTAATGCCTCTAGAAATCAGATAAAGTTATAGTTACATATCTGACATAAATTATAAAATTACTAATTATTTATATGTAAAATGAAAGCATGGAAATTAACAAATTACTTAAACTTTTACTTTTACTTTTTTTACTTTTTGGGGTTTACTTTTTGAAAGTAAAGTGTTAATGTCCATGCTTTCATTATACATCCCATGCGAAGTATCAACACTTCACTCTGAATTGTTAGATACATAGATTTTTAAAAAAAATACCAAAAAAGGCACTTTAATTCCCCAGGGACCATTCTACATTGTCACCATCAGCGTGGAAAATAATTGCAAAATACCGTCTAGTAAGATCGACACAGAACATCAATGCCAAAACAATCTGGGAGTATACAAACTAAACAGGTACAAAGAAGAATTCAAAGGAATGGTCATGGTACCAGAGGACATACATAATTTAAAAGTAATTTCTAAAACTTTCTATTTTTTATGTGTGTTGTGGCAATCGTTGTTTTTCTTATCTACTACTTATAAAACAAATAATTTATTTCTATTATATAATATTTAGCTATTCTGCTTCTTATTCTCATAGCTTAATTGCATCGACTTGGCTATACACAGTTAACAATTTATTTAAAGGTATATTTCGATGGTTTAAAGACTTGGGTCGGACGTTACTGCCATTAAAGCAGGCTCTACAGTTATAAGATCAAGATCAAATTACGAATAAATCACTTTGTAACAGTCGTAAAACAACATCAATTTGCCGGACTTTTGCGAGTCTTGGGGTCGGACAGTGCTGCCATTTACTCTGGCTCTATACAATCAAATCTAATGAAACTTTTGATTTGTGATAAATTCGATAGACTGAACAAGATGCAATTAAAGAATTATCACTTTGTGACAATCTTAAAAAACATCGCTGTACCAAGCTTTTTCGAGCCTTGGGATCGGACGCTATTGCAGTTTTCTCAGCATCAATGGGATCTCAAATCTACAGAAATTTTGGATTTGTGACAGTGATGACAGAATGAACAAGATTCGATTTAGAAATTATCAACTTGTCAAAGTCGTCAAAAAAACATCACTTTTCCGGGCTTTTGTGAGCCTTGGGGTCGGACGTTACTGCGGTTTTCTCAGTATCGATGCGATCAAATCTACTGAAACCTCAAATGAAAAATACGAATATTTTTGTTACTTCAACATCCTTGAATTTACTTAAAACCACTCTCCACATGGCCGTGATTGGCGTCCTTAGTTAATTTTGAGTCTACTTGATGAGTTTTCAGAGTGTTTGTCGTTGAAAGGCTTCCATCTTCATTTCTTCGTTTTGTGTTAGGAGCCATGTCACACTATACTACTGTTCATATTTAATTTTATATTACCCCACACTTACAACTCTGGGTACAAATACAATACATACCTTATTAATATTTTGTTTGTCAACTTTGCAGGGTTTAGTAGCAACAGACGTCTGGAGAGATGGGGGTTACATGCCGTTCTACAGTATGATGTACGAGAATCCTTGTAGAGAGGTTATGTTATCGCCATTATTAAAAAAATATTTCTTCGTGGGCAATGAATGTACTATTAAAAAGGTAATTAGTTTTATTTAGTTCTCTGTGGGTTTTACTGTGTTCTACTTGAACTTACTGCATGTTTGTGAATCCCTAGAGATAGTTTCACTGATATTGATGTATTAATAAACTGATATAATACTTTCTCAGATAACAATATTATACAATAGACGGGTGATGTGTGAAAATAAAACCTCTTTTTTATGTATAGTCTTAAATTATTTTCTACTGCATATATTGCTTTTGAATTCTATTCAATACCTGGATAATACATTTCAAGACAATTCTGGACAATACAATATCAAGATAATAACAAATGGCTGCATACGGGCCAGGGGAGAAGATGGCAAACACGCCGTGCTCATAGTAATGCGCGAAAATGACTTTCAGTGCATGCGGCGTGCCGCCTATGGTCAAATACGCCAGAAGCGTTGGCGGCACGCCGCATGCTCTGAAAGTCACTTTATTATGCGCATTACTATGAGCACGGCGTGCTACCTTATTAAATAGGTGGCGATCTTTTGTCAGTTTTATTGGCACACCTTATTATTTTTTACTTTATTAGGATATCCTGTGCTTGGCTCTATCTCTATTTTCATAAATGATTTATAGTTTCTTGGATCTCTGACGATAAATCGACGCGTTTTCCACCTCAGCCACTCGCCGGTTGGATATCTAGTACAAGTTCCTCTTGATCTCATCGATGAATGTATGTTTATTTCAGGGTAACTATACGATAGACAGAGTTGATCCCACTGCCATATTAAGCGCTGTTGTTGGTAGCAGTTTCTTCTTCGAGAAGATGTCTCTGACGATGGCCTGGTACACCAAGAAGGGGGTCGCATCTTGCATAAAGATTTTTTGCGAGTCTAAGCCGATGCCCAAACGTCCTAAGCCAACGAGAAGAAATCAAAAAATATCTAAAGTAAAGTAATAATTAATTTATGTAATTGCTTCTACCTACTTATATAAATAAACACGTGAAAATACAAAATATGGTTTTAATATAGAAATGTTTACAGAATAACAGTTTAAAATACAAAACGGTATACTAATTAGTATACTCTTTGATTTTTTAATGTTTTTTCTACACTAGGAGGTCCTACGCTGAAGTGGACTAGAGTTATTTACTTTGATCTCATCTAATGAGGTGCCGTTTCTAAGGTTGTTTCATTGACCTCTTTCAGCCAGACTTTAATTCTGTAATGGCCCTTTTATATTTAAGATAATAGTTATATATGTGAATGTAAATATGACAATAGTGACATATATGAATTAAAATATGATGATATTTATATATGTGAATTAAAATATGATAATAGTTATATATGTGAATTAAAATATGATAACAGTTATATATGTGAATAAAATATGATAATAGTAATATATGTGAATTAAATATGATAATAGTTATATATGTGAATTGAAATATGATAATAGTTATATATGTGAATTAAAATATGATAACAGTTATATATGTGAATTAAAATATGATAATAGTTATATATGTGAATTAAAATATGATAATAGTTATATATGCGAATTAAAATATGACCACACCGACTGTAACGCTATGTATATCTGAAAGACCGGAAGGACTTTTTCAACTGGATTAAAATAACATATACGATGTTATAACCATTGAAACACTGTTTCAAAATTAGAACATCTCTTAGTAAATAATTATGTCCCGCTTGACAACAACGAGTTAGTTTAGGTCAGGTTAGGTTGGACCGGGTTTACTGAAATGTGCGGGTAACTTAAATTAATAATAATATTATTAAGAAAACATGCAATCGTAGGTGCCAAATTATAATTCAAATTAGGGAATAGTAAATTCAAATATTTATTTTCAATCATATAATTATCAATTCACATTTGGGAATAATAAGAAACTTTAATCTCCTCCGTTGAGTGCTATCATTTTTTTATTTTTTATTTAATTTATTTGTAAGAAAGCTTCGACTGCCCAACTGGGAACAAATCCCGTTTTAGGACTGTCAAATTGACAAGTTTAGTTCATATTAAGTGCCATTATACAAAAATAAAGGGGAAAAGGCTAGCATTTACATAGCATGGTAATATGATATATCTGTAAAAAAGTATAATAATTAAGTATAAAGAGATGTGAAGAATAGTACAGAAAAAAACTTATGAACGTACTTATGAAGAGACGAGAAAAACAAATATTATGGAGTAAACAATTGTGTATATGTTTGATAGGTACTGGTTGGTGCTATAAGGAAAAAAATGCGTTTAAAATTAAGTACTAAAAAAATATAATATTATTGAGTAATATTGATAAGATTTAAGTATCACTCAGCTTCATGTAATATTATTATTAATTTATAAAAATAAATATTTCGTGATGTTTTCGGGATGTTCTGAGAAAACGGGCATCCATCTTGTTATGAAATAATACAGGCTGTTTTTTTTAAATTATTTTTACAACTATTGTATTCATACTGAATACTATTATGCCTATCTGGATATTTGGGTAAAGAAAAACAACTAACATTATCGAAAAAATTAGGGAGTGCTACAAAAAACTTTTTTTTTTTACACACATATAGTAGTATAATTATAGCATAATGCTTGTAAACAATATTAAAAGTTATTAAATAACTACAAACGTAAATAAACAAAAAAAAATTAGAAAAAAAAATTCCGATATGGTCTAAAGAAACATTTTGTTCATGATTATACATTAATTATTTACCTAATTTAGGTCTCATTTTATTTAAATCCATGTTTTTCTATATCACAACATTCATTTTATCCCTTCCACGTGCAGCCATATAGCATATTCAAAAATTTGTGAACGAATACGATCGTCCCATTGAAGTAATTCCAAATAACCTGGTCCAACCATTATCGTATTCGTAGATCAAGTTAAAATTCACAATCTAGTGTAGTTTATCTATTCCTGAAAAAATGGTAATATTTTTTTAATGTCGCCAATTTAGATTGGAAATCTTTTAGACCGGAAGCAACCTTCAGTTGCGGAAAATAGCTACAATATTTTAGCCAGCTTCATGAATAGTTGAACAACATGAACTGAGTATACTACAGAAATATTCTTCTACCGGTCGGAGCCAGTAGCTCTACTACATCACCAATGGCATATTTTCTTCGGTGTTGATAGTATGCAAAGTGCAGGGTTTTTGATGTTAGACCATCAGTAAGAAAAACAAAGAGAAATTGTAAGGTATAAACTATTTATAAATGAAAGCGTGTCGACTTTCGCAGAACTACGAACAAACTACAGACTAACAAAGCGGCGGAGCCAAAGAAGTTTTGCGTTTAGCGTGAGGGTATAAACAAAGACGGGAAGCATAAATTTTTTTATTAAAATCTTGTTTTTTGTGTCATGAATAATAGTTCCATGGATATTTTTTTATAGATGTGCAACGTGCCAAAGATAATGCGCCATGGACAATTTGCTACTTAAATCTCGCCAAAGACAAAATATCAATAAAAAGCGTAAAAGCGTAAGTTAAGGAGTTAAACTCATTTACTACCAAATAAACTGAATACAGATTATTCCAGTATCACTGACGTAACTATCAAAATGCAGGTGCAATATAAAAATGCATATATTGCTTTGAAAAACATACGAGTACTATTGATGCCATGGATAATAGAAACAAAACCATGAACCATTATTATTATGAAACTGAAAGCATAAAAGTATCACATCGTTTACCGATACTACCTAATACCGACTATAAATTGCATTTACACACAGCGGCGCCCCGCCTTTATTTCTACTAAAACACTTATACAGCAAAGCATTAATATCATTGTCTCCGCCGTTTTGATAGTCCGTGCAGCTTGATCGTAGTTTCATCGCTTCCATTATCTCCTTTTGTTTTTATTGTCTATATTTGATAAAACTTTCCGTTTCACTGGAGACAAGCAGGTAAATAACCACCTGGGAGACCACAGAGATTGAGGTTTTTTTTTTATTTCTTATTAGTTCATAAGTGACGAAACATTTAAAGTTACTGTTTCTAAATTTACTGGTTCTTTATACAAATAGAACGGTGTCTTTGCGCCTCACACTCTTCACCGCATGATGGTAGTTTTAAATATTACCTGACCTTTAATGTCAATTGAATCTTGTGATTTCTGTAGGAAAAAATCTATTCATAAAAACCCTACTAAATTGCATGTTTGCATCATCCTCGTCAGTCCGAGCAGCATCATCATCAGCACTTTGGCATAAGTACATAAGTGTCTGCTTGTGTTGTGTGAGGAGGGGGGAGGGTGTCGGCCATGGCCTATTTGTTGGAGTTCCTCCGCATTCGCTTTTGGAAATAAGGAAAACGATAGAAAACCTTATTCAGGAGGAAAGCAGAGATTGAAGTTTGTATTCTCAAACGGAGCAAAATAATTGGGCGTTTCCTAATAATTAGAGACCATCGGAAGGACAGAAAGAAACCTGCATCCAGCGACGGAGCTGTACAAAGACCTATAAGAATGAAGATGTTTTTCAGCAACTTTGGGTTGTTTCATGTTTAACAATTAATTCAGGAGATGGTACTAACTAACCAAATGAATCTCACATTTAATTTGTCGGAATTTTTTTACCAAATTAAAAAGGTATTAAGTGAACTTAATTTGCTCTGCTGTACGAGTATATTCACCAATATAGAACTTCTATTATATTTTGACAGTGGCGGAATTATGCCGATTTTAAAATTTTATGGTCGAATATCATTTATAGTTATTTTCTTATCATGTTGGTGTCACGTGGTGGGTGGGAAGAAACAGGAAAATAGTACATTTTTTCGCTTTGCTCCCAACCGATTTGTAAGTTCAAGTATATTTTTTTATTAAAAAATTAAGTGTAAATCTTTGAAGGCGAAATAATGGACACAGAAAAATTTTCGCCTCAAAGTATATAAACCAAAAAAATACTTTTAAAGTAGTTATTATAAAAATAAGGTGTCTAAAAAATGTTTATCCCTGGAATGGAAGCGTTCTTCCTTTTTATATGAATACCGCACAAGAGTCCCAACTGCTCTCAACCGTCTGGAGCCAGTGAGACTATGGCATTCCCAATGGGGGAATGTTGTGAGGCTGAATGTATTGGAAAGAGGAGGGAAAAGGGGAAGAGGAAAATGGGGAAATACTTGGCTATTCAGATCTGATCACCAAACACGGCTAAAAGCCATTTCAAGCAACCTTTCAATTCTGAATGGTGGTCTTTCACCAGGGCGATACTGAAAGTATCTTCCACTCTAGAACGTGCACAAATATACTATTTATTATCTTTAAATGAATTAATAGTGAAACCGGAATTTGAACCCGCGACCTTCGGATTCGTAGTCGAGAGCCTTACCCCTCGACCATGGAGGCCATCCTTAGCCATAATAGAAGCGAGAAGTATATTTTACTCACATTTTAAATTAGAAGTATTTGTTCCTAGCTTTGATTATGTTTGTCGTTTAGGGTAATCCATATTACGATCACTCGTAATAAACATATTTGTTCCTTAAATTGATCAAAAATATGTTTAACTCACTCATTCATGTGTCTTGGAAGCGATCAGTAAATTTCACTCAATAATATAATAATAATAATAAACCCACCGTATAATGAAACGTTAAATTTCTTAATAAAAAGTATATTAAACTTACCTACGAGAAAAAGGCGCAGTCTGCTACTATGAAGACAAACGCATTGCTGAGGAAAGAACTCAAGGAAGGCATATATTGAAGAAAGCTACCGGGATCAGTCGCCACTTCAGTGAAAAATAGGATTGAAGTTGGACAGAATTAATTTTGCTTCTCGCTCCCATTCTAGGGTTAAAGGCGTTGGCCGCTCTGTTCCCCTAGCACACATCTCCTCTTGTTGTTTGTCAGACGTTTTCTAAGTGATTTTTTACATTATTATTATTTATGTATTTGCTACTGGGTTTACTTACAAATTAGTATACAAATCCCAGTTAACCGATCAGCTTTCTTCGTCGATCGTTTTTACCTAGCACTTCTTCTTCTGTTCTAACACGGAATAACTCTTAACTAATATTTGCTTTCTACGTTTTTTGTTATTTTAGCTTATGTCCTAACGAAAGAATGATTCTCCTGAAACTGATCGAGGGTTTAAATAAATACATTCTTCTTTCTTTTTCTAATGCCTTATTGGAGGGTAGCTTTCATATGACCAATCTTCTGCCATGATGATTGCTAGAAAGTGTAAGGTGATGGATTTAACGTGACATGGCAGTCAGTAGCCAAAGAAATAAAGCATTAATTGAGTTCAATTTTTAATAATGAATTTTTTTTTTGAGATTTAAAAACCTCATTTTAATATTTAATAATTGTAGAAAATAATATTAACATACCCTAAATGTAACATTGAAAAATGAAAACGGAAAAAACGACAGAAAATAAAAAAGATTTCAGTCATATCTGGGACTCGAACCCAGGACCTCTGCCTATCCGGGGCAACCGATTAACCAACTTATCTAATGAGACCAGTTTAATTTATGTCATCTTCATCGATATCATATCTCAAATTCAAGATTTTTCAATATTATATATACATCTAGATGTCTCATATAAATAAAAAAAAATCGATATATTAATCCGATACACTGTCTAGTTAACAATTGTGTTCGTTAAGAACTTAGTAATCATTATAAAGATAGCTAATATGGGATTAAAAATGGAGAATAATATTGACAAATCTTGAATTTGAGATATGATATTGATGAAGATGACATAAATTTAACTGGTTCCATTAGCTAAGTTAGTTAAGCGGTTGCCCTGGATAGGCAGAGGTCCTGAGTTCGAGTTCCAGATGCGACTGAAATCTTTTTATTTTCTGTCGTTTTTTTTCCGTTTTCATGTTTCATTAAGGTTATGTTAATATTATATTCTACAATGATTAAACAATAAATAAGTTTTCATAATTGTTCAATTTTAATTTCCTGTTTTTAGGGCCCCTTCTACGTGACCAGCAAAAGCCTACGTTTATGCAACTCTACGGGACCAGAAGATAAGGAACATTTTATGTTATCATACGTCTACGTTCTAAAAATCAATCGACTCGAAGAAGAATACAGAGGATATGGAGTGGTCCAGCTAGATGTAAAAGTTCAAAAAGTTTGTCCTTCTTTGTTTGTTAAACCTCAATTATTCTGTTACAGTACATATTTGAAACATTTTTAAAACTACCTTTTTGTCAGCTTTTGACATACCGAGGCTCAATATATTTTTTTTATTATCTAAATACTTATATACTACCCTCATTAGTAGAAAACAGTGCCTTACTTGAAACTCTCAAAGAATGCACTGTGTTTTTACTTATGAGGGCAGTACACGCATATATTTATTTTACTGAATTTTCATATTTAGTGGTAATAATTTCAGGAATGCATTAAGAAAAAATCAAGATAGATGCTCAGTGTTCAGGTATTTTGGTGGAAAGGTTTCGGTTTCACTGATTCGAAAAGTCGTAGGATTTTTGATTTTAAGGGAGACCGTTATTTGAAAAGATATTTTTGACTATATGTGCAAGTGTCATTTTAATACATTTACTAATCATTATTAGAAAAAATCCAAAATGTTAAAAATTTTACTTATTTTTTGACGAAGGTACATCTCAAAATTTTAGTATTTAGTGTTCCAACGGAAAAACGCCATCTGTCCGCTAATATTACAAATGCAGCTATTTAATACTTGTCAAAATCACCTGCAAACTATAAAAACAACATTATATAAAAAAAAATATACTATTCCACTGAACGGATGGATAATCCCAATCTGTACCAATTAAAATATATATATATATATATAAATATTACTAGTTCACATAATTTCTTTTAACTCCTAGGCCCCAGATAGACTTGTGAAATTGATTGCCAGGGAAAAATAACGATAATTGAGAATGTTTCGCCAACTGCACACCTTTAAGCATAACCTTTTTTTCAGTATAAAGTTGAGGTGTCCATTTTGAGAGGAGGGATCATAATACCAATTTATTCACTCGTATCTCGCAAGCCTTGCGATGATATCATGTTTACAACCCTTATGGGTTTTTATGTAAAACCGGACAGAAACTGTATTGTAAAACAGGTAATTTTTTTTTACACTTACATATCACCTTTCCTATTTATATAGAGAACCATATCAATACAATATGTTACTCCACATAAGAGGCCTGAAGAAAATATTTTCCCTGAGGGCCTATGTCATCTTTGGGGATGCAGTGCAGAGGGCCTTTTTAAGTAAAGGAATGAGGGAAAATTTTGGGATAGAGCAATTATGAGGGATGGATAGGAATCTGGGGGTCAATGCGCGTATTAATCCATCCTTCACACTGCGGTGCAAGGCGATGGGTCGAGAGAGTCCGGCTGGGGAGGTCGAGGGATCTCCTTCAACCGGCCTCTCTCCATCCGGCCTGCCATGCAGCTGGTGGACAGACGCATCCACCACCAAGACGTGGACAAATCTCACCCCATGAACCCGGGTACCCCTGCTAAGTCACCAAACGTAGCGACAACTTGGAGTGATCTGGTTGGTTATCCTATAAATGGTTATCGAGGCGGCGGTACCCATACCCGCCTCTCAATTGTATTTATTTATTCAACGCCCATACGGCTTTTACATAGAGTTTTACATAGACATCTTAATGTTTGAACATAGGAATTAAGAATAAAAATACACTGATAATGCAATTATATAAAAGATATCAGTCGATTACCTATAAAATCCACACACAGATACTACATGAGTTCTCATTTTAATTCAAGAAAAAAAAAATTATATATTTGAATGGTTCTAAAAATTATCCACATTTATTATTGAGTGTTTTACAGAATACAACATAAGTAATAAATGCAATTTAGAAAGATGCACATAAATTAACTTGATGTGTTTATTGAACACAATCGAATAAATATTTTTTTTAGTTTGGACACAGTTTTGTAATGGTAAACATCATTAAAAGAATACTTATTACCAAGTATGTGCAGTCTTCAAATGGGAGAATTTTTTAAATAGTTTTTTGCAGACAGGTATATTATACAGAGCAGATATATGTATACAACAATTGCCATCTCTTCTGCATTGGCTCCATGGCATTCGACACAGTGATAAATCGACACACTTTTGAAAAGTAAGATAAAGTTATTAAAAGAATTTTTTTTGCCTAAAAACATATTCTAACCGAACCTAGATAAACAAGTTTTTTTTCTCATTTTTCGTGACTTTATGATCTTTATCACTTTTCAAAGGTATACCTATTTATAATGGAGCAGAATTTTGCAGTTACCTCTGCATTAGGCCCTGTTCAATGTTTTGGAGTACAAAAGAACCCGGAATCTATTCTCTGCCGTCAACTGCCAAAGGAGGCCAAAAACCGTTAGTGACACATTTAAGGTCTACAGACATTCCACCGATATTTCTATTGGAATGTCTCCCTCTTGCTCATTAATAACACATATAATAGAAAAGAGCGTAATGATTTAGTTCTTAGCAGCATGATCATTTTATCTGTTATGGTCCTAAGAATAAAATTGTCCTGTGTTTTTTTTTTTTTATAAACTTGTCTTTCAAACAATTCGGCTCTCATTTGGGACCTTCAATATTTGTAATTACGTTTCTCCCGTGGAGAACTCCCTTTTCAACTACTATTTATGACATCATCTCATAGCTGTGCTATTGCGTACAAGAATGAGCACTAAAAACGACCTGTTTACTAATGAATACAACATAAGTAATAAGAAATTGATGTACCCGCCAGGTTTTCACCGTTCATGGATTAATGATACACCACAAGCTTAGGAGCATATTCCATTGTATTGCAGTGTATTGAGGAGCGTTGACTCTCCTGTTTCTCTGAAATATTAACGTCATCTTTTTTATAATTTTTTTTAATCCAATTAAAAAACTTTTTTTTTTTCAGGGTAACTATACTGTCCAAGGGTTGAATATCAATACCCTCACTCACTTGGTGGTCGGGGATAACTTTATACATGAAACGGTCCTTTGCCATTTTGAAGTATATAGCGCTAAAGGCGGAATTTTCTGCTCGGACAATATCTATGAGTCCAAGCCGCTAAAAAAGTCCAAGAAACCTAAACAATAAACCAAAAAGTGATTTTACTAAGATGTTGCATTTTTTATTTATTTTACTCTACGTTTGATATTAGATCCAGTTGATCGATAGCTTAACAATATGCCAAATATAACACTTACTGTTTACTTTATATATGCATTTACTGTAAATAATGGCGTGGAATCGAATTATGATTAATGCAAAGGTTCTTCAATGAGGAGTTTCAATTGTAAGTATAACGTCATATTACTTTTTTTAAAGAGAAAGAAAGATTTCCATACCAAGTTAGTTCTTCATCGAGGTTTCTGAATGAGAAAGCCCCAATCAAGCATATACTGGACGTGACACGTCCTGCTTTGTAAACAATTAAAAGCAAATTTATGGAACCATTTGGCTGATCCAGATCCATTTGCTTTAATGATGACATGCTGATTAACAATTAGGTTTAATATCCGATGATAATTTGCTGAATAATGTGCATATTTCCAAATATGAATACATCTCTTCAATCAAATGGTAATAATCATTTATCTCGGCTTGTTATACATGACAAATAAGATCAGTAAAAATATATACAATGCAGACAATGATTGCTAAAAATCAAACAATGAATGAACAGTCAACACAACAAAAGTTGTGTCATAACAAACCCGGCAGGACAAATAAACAAAAAACATCGACAATTTAAATAATATTCGGACAATTTTACATGCCTGGCACCGTTTAGTAAAAAGTTTACCTCTGGAGCGGTTCCGTTTAGGACACTTATGCTAATTACTGTTTCACCAAAAAATATTACCGTTTGTGGGTGACCACATCGACAACTGAGTTTCGACTAAAACAATTGGCATTATTTATTTAATTATACGCCCATTTTGGCGTTTATTTGAATTTTTAGAACAGAATATAATGAGCTATCGAAAATTTAAACCATAACGTAACTTTAAACAATATTTTTTAAATGTTTAACAATAACATACAATAGAAAACTAAAACAATAATAATCATTGATGCTACATTATCCACGTTACAATTATTTATTGTAGAATTCATTAAACTGCTGGTATATATGATGATTTATGTTATAAACAGCAAATATATCAACGATACCTCAAAACCTGTTGCCCAGATCATGCATCCTATTGGTTAGTGAGTAGGACTGATAGTTGTTTATGTACGTTTTGCAGAATAATGTTACATTTTGTCTTATTTTCTATTTACCAATATGGTATTTAATAGTGGCGACGATGGCAAGGCTGTCAAATAGGTGCTTAATGACCCTATATAATACAACTAGATCTGAAATAATTCACCTGTCAGACAGCGTAATTAGATGCGATCGATTCATCAAACTTATAAAATTAATGTTTTCAATTGGAATTTTTAATTCAATATACCTAAGAAATTTGTCAAAGAGGGTGCTTTATACAAAGGGGATCAAATGGGTGAATTATTCTCCACTTGACTTCTAACTAATGAAGTTTAGGGCGAGTATTTTAAGGTATGAGTATGTAATATCAATGAAACAGACATAAATTAAAATGTTTTCAACATTTTGACAAGGTCCATAAATTAATGAGTTCACAATAACAAAAAATATATCTCATTTGCAAATTTTATTAAGACAAAAATCATGAGACATCAAAAAAAAAATCGAAAAGAGAAAATGTTGAGTGGTTTTTAAGGTTCAGTCGTCATTTCAGTTGACTGTATCAACATTTACAAAACCATTTACAAAAAAAAAAGAAGAAGCAAATTAGATTTACGAAAATTGGGATCTACTGATTTCACAAAAACACAACAATCATTTTCCAAAAGTGGCAGAAACATGACGATGCCAAAATATCGAGTATCACTTTTGATCACTATACTATCATACTACTACCACCGGAGTCTTGGCTTGATGAAACCAAATAACAACACCTACTATCGCTTTTCTCCCAACCGATTTGTAAGTGAATATTTGTATATTTTGGTTAGTAACGAATCGTGGAATATTAGACACTATCATATTCCAGGTGAGCTGGACATCATAAACATGATGTCAACAACAAACAGTCAGCCTAAGATGGACACGTCGCAGAGAAATTAAGAACTCGAACCTGGAAGAGCTCATGGTCACTGGCAATGGGGATGGCAGGAGAAGCAGAAGAAGATAACCGATGCATTGTAATGATCATCATCAGGGTGATTGGAGTTAGGGTCACGATCTCCAGCAATGAAACAACAATTTTAAAGCTGAACATTCACTCCGTATACATCATTATTCGTTATTTAGTCATTGTTTTTGTGTTTAATCGGAAGAACTCATTATTTTCATTATTGTGACAGTTGTTTCGGCGTTTAAGGCCATATTCAAACCGCTTAATCCACATTGTGACGACTAATTTATATGATTTTATTCACTCCCATCCCATTCTAGTTTGGACGGGTTTTAAAAAAAATGATTTATTATTGGTAAAACCGATTTAGTTAGAAAATAATACAAATTCTGAATTCTTTGAGGCTTTCACATTTATAATGTGTTTCCTCGTATTTAACTGAAAATTTTTTCTTAATTAATTTATTTAAATGTTTTATATTGTTTTGATAATGTGAACGTACTGAGAAGCGGTGAAAATATAATTTTCCTTACCTTGTTAATTAATTTTATTTTCGGATCATTCGTTCGTTTATTAATTTCTAATTGTTCAAGTAAATTTAATCTAAGACCCTTTATTTCTGCATGTAAGGGAATTTTAAAAATTCTAAAATCTTCAAAATTCGCAGAACATCTTTTAGTAAATAATCTCGTACCGCTTGATAACAAGCCTAAATCTAAAGTAATAAGTTTTTTTTTAAATAGAAAACAGAAGAGCTTCAGCGAAACAAAAATATAAAACAATGTAACTGAGAGTTTTATCAGTAAATATTTAAAAATATATACCAATGGGTATATGTAAGTCGTTTTATGTATATTTAAAGGTTTTTTAAGACAAACCTTCCCACGTTACGAATAACCTGACTTCCTTCATTATAGCCGATAATGTTGCTGTTGCAATGATGGCGGATTTAACTAGCAAAGGATTGAAACCATGACACCTAGATGGGAATCCGACGCCTTTATCCACACAACAACTAACTGGATTGTTGATGAAAAACAGTATGACTATGCACCTCCCGCTAAAGGCGCTGCTAGGAGCTATGTCTTAGGGAAAGGGGCAAAGATTATATTCCCGATAGAAACTTTGGTTCTTTGAGTGTTGTCGTTTTCCGTGATTGTTGCAATAATTAAACGTTTTTATGGATTGGTAATTTTTGTATTTTATGATTTGACATCTTTTTTCAGGGCTCCTTTTACGCGACAAGTAAAAGCCTAAGTTTTTGCACACCCTCCGGACCCGTGGACAAGGAACATTTTGTTTTCTCGACGGTCTACGTTGTTAAAGTCAGTCGACGAGAAGAAGAGTACCGGGGTTTTGGTATCGTTCCGGTAGACACAAAAGTTCATAAGGTTTGTTTCTTTTAATTATTTCGTTGGTTTTTGGAATACGAATACACAGATCTTACTTAAATTTCTCAAGATTAGTTGGTTTATGTTCGTGATCTCGTTGATACTGTTTAAAGTGATACGGGAACGGTCTGCCTAGCTACCGCCAGTACTCATTCCATAAGCCCATTATGCTATTTCCCATGTTTTAACCTACTCCATTAATGGTAGCCCAGTTTCTTTATTAAAGTTCTCTTGGGATATCATTTGGCATTGGCTATGTCTTCTGGTTCCACAACGTGTTCTCCAAGGTATTTGACCCTGGAAGGGATATTGGTACGATTGGTTAATTGATAATTCTTCAACCTCTTTACAATCACTACAGCTATTGGTTATTTTCCTTTCCAACAGCTGTTGAGGGTACAGAATCCTGTTAATAGTCCTTTCGGCTCCCTCAGAGAGTTTCATTAATGACTGTATATTATGAGTTGCAATATTGTTATACTGTTAGCAATATGGGCTACGTTCCTTAACTGGTAGTATTAGAAATAATGAAGTTGGATAGCGATAATCCCACCTTCACATTTTGCTGTCGCGGGTTTGAGGTCTTACAAAAATAATGTATGTTCTGCTTTTCAGTTTAGCTGGGATGTCTCCATATTGGGGGGAGGTATCAAAACACCCATTTACCACAAAGAAACTAACAAACCTTGCGAAGATATAATGTTCACATCTCTAATGAGCTTTTTCCTTAAACCAGACGGTCACTGCCTGGTCAACCGGGTAATTCTTCTAATTAATTCATTTTATTAGCAGTGTATTAATTATTTGGCAATTTAAACTTATTCGTGTAAGATTTTTAACAGTGAATTCGAGATGTCGGTGCTTTGTTGGATTTGCTGTCAACGCGGATTAATTAACACTGCTCCATGGCTCTCAGTTTTTCACAATGTTGCCTGTTTTCGTTAATAGTCAAAATGCTCCGAACATCGTCATAATTTAGTTATTTTTAATGCCAGTTTTCATTGCAGTATTGTCAAAAGCCAAAATTTCATCACTTTACTTTTTTTCCAAGGTTTTAATTGTATTTTTGCAGGGTAACTACACTGTGCATGGAATGAATATCAATACCTTAGCCCACAAGTTAGCTGGGGAAAACTTCATATATGAAACGATCCTTTCTCATTTAGAAGTCTATAGCTCGAAAGGTTCAATATTCTGTGCTGATAATATGTATGAGACCAAACCACTTAAAAGAGGACTAATATCCAAATTATAAACCGAAAGATAAATGTATTTTTAACTAATGTTTTATTTTTCCTCCTTTTCAGTTATTTTATTATGTTTATGGATTTATGATATTGTTTTTATTAATTCACAGTGGTTTGACAATGTATCGAAATAACTATCACTCATAAAAGTTCTACACCACAGTCTCTTTTGTTAGGTTCAAATAAAGTTAAAATCAACTTTAAAACGTACATTTTGTACTCCAGCAAAATATACGAAATTGGCTATTAGTTGGAAGGTTCTGGATTCGATTCCAACGTGGCGCTAAAATATTGGGTTGTTTAATTTTTTAATGGTTTTTAGTACAACTCTGACAAAAATGTTAACAAAGATAAAAATATAATCTAATAAAAATGGCTTATATATCATCATTTTATTTTCATTTATTTTTTATGTTGACTACTTCGCTAGTTACCAAGGTAACCAAGATAAATTACTAGTTATAAATGACTAGTTAACCAAAAGAAAGGTAAGGATGTACAGCAAGTATTTACAATTCCTTAGAATAGAAAGTTGAAATATCAAAAGTAATGTTTGATAGAAATCCATATCTTCAGATATACTAAAAGCTTCGTGGTCCAGAACGCAGAATACACAAGACCTGTAGTCCAGATTTGAACGTAGGGTTCCATGACAGTTGATCCCCCGACAGTTCCCTCCCCGATAGTTGCCCCCCCCCCCCGACAGTTGATCCCTCCGACAGTCCGACAGTTGATCCCTCGGACAGGTGATCCCCTAAAGGATTATTTCTGCTGTACGTCCTCATTTGTAAAGTAAGTATGCAAAGAGGATATGCGGCCGTAACAAAAGTAGATATATAAGTATATCTTGCTGCAGGCGTCTTGAGTGGAAAACCGCTAAATATTTTTTTTACTGACAATAATGCCGACTCTCCGAAGGAACATCCACTGAGAATATACGGCAGAATAACAAAATACGACATACTTATATATGCAGTCGTCTTGGGGAAAATACGCTATACGTTCCTCCTTACATATAATATAACTAAAAATCGCCAAATGGGTAAGCAGAGAGGATATACGGCCATAGGTATGATAAAAGTATACATACTTATATCTGCCGACAGTGGAAATGCGCCTTTACAAAATATTTTTACTGCACAAAAAATTATAATTTTATAAATTGTAACAAAAGCCGGTGGTAGGTAATTTTTGAATAAGTGAGGATCCTTCACTTCTACTTCCCTAATTACTGTTTTTGGTTATTTTTTATTCGACCTTGTATTCTCACTGCCAGTGGCGTGCATTTCTCTTTGCTCTATGACCAAAGGAAATCTGTGTGTAGCTTTTCAAATTTGGGTATGAATTGCGCATTGAATATCTGAAAATGATCATTTTATTATTATCTTCCGCTTATTGTTGTGCCAACTAAATAAATCCTTACAAAATTCATGAAAAAAATATATATTTTTACCGAAAATTTGTCGCATTCTTTAATTTACCAATATTTTCTTTCTTATTATTCTTAGGGAAAGCTCAGATTTTCAGCCTTTATGGATTGCACATTACTACTCGCTGCATATTTTTATACATATTATATGCACGTAGTAACCTATAGCGTATTTTCCCGAAGCGACTGCATATATAAGTATGTCGAATTTCGTTATTCGGTCATATGTCCTCACTGCATACTCCTTCGGAGACTCGGCACTGTCGTTAATAAAAATATTTTATGTAGCGGATTTCCACTCAAGACGCCTGCATATATAAGTACATCCACTTTTGTTATTCGGTCGCATATCCTCTCTGCATACTGACTTTACTGATGAGGGATCAACCGTTGGAGGGATCAACTGTCGGGGGATCAACTGTCGGTGGGATAAACTGCTGGGGGGGTCAACTGTCGGGGGATCAACTGTTGGGTCACCGAAAGTAGTAGATCGCAGTAGCAAACGTACCATTACAGTTTTATTATAATTCACCGATAAAATTAATAATTGTAATTTCTGACACGTTTGTATACAACATATAATAATAACCATAAATTTATTATACCATTGCGCTTTTGCTAGTTGGACACTAACGGAGAATGCCAGGAACCTGGTGAATTAAACGATATATGAAAATAGTTCCTGAAAATCTTTAAAAACTTTCTTTATTAATAAAAACAGTACTTTTCTAATGCAAAAAAAAAATCACGAAAGGGCGGCACTTTCATTTGCAAGACGAACGTTTGGTAATCAAAGTTTTAGAAATATTGCATAAATATTTAAAATTCTTTGATTCCTGCGGAGTTTTTGGTTGTTTCGAATCTACGTTGGAATCGAGTGCATGTCATTTAGAGGGTGGGTGATTTTCATCTAATTGTATTTGTTTTTTACGTGCGGTCAATCATTCAGCTGAATGCACCTATTGTACAAAATATTTAACAAAAATTAAAAAGAAATCAGCTTTACGAAACGGCATATTGATGAGTTCACCAGAATAAAATTGTCATTATTCTCAGACGGCGGTAGAATCATGGCGATTTTAGACTCTCGAGTTTTATTTTTGCTCGTTGTTTTATCATATTGTTTCCACGTTAGTCTAACTGGGAATCTTGCTAACAAAAAACATGATAACAACACCTTTTACCGGTTTTCTCCGGACCGAGTTGTAAGTTAAAACATATTTTTAGATGACCATGTCATTTAAAGTTGACTGCTGTTCAGCCCAGCACTGTAGCCAGATAAGTATGACTGGTGTTCAACGTAGTGGGTGGCCAGACAAGTACTTATTTTTAGATGACCATGTCATTAAAAGTTAACTGTTGTTCAACGCAGCACTGTAGCCAGACAAGTATGACTGCTGTTCAATGCAGTGCGGTGGCCAGACAAGTACTAAAATGTTTTCTTTACTCTAGTCATTGCTCATTGTGTAAAAGTATCCATCCCTATGGATGTATGCCTGTACTTCTTGGTTTCTGCAGTGATCAACGTGGAAATGCACTGTTCACGAGGGAAAAATTATATTATTATAACCTGTGCAGTAAACTAAAAACAAACCTGCTATTCGCAATGATAACAGGTTTGTTTTCATGGCCAAACTGCTACAACCCCGCCTATATTTTCTCCTAATCATCTCGTAACTTTTCTTACTAACGAACTAGTATATTTCTCACAGATTCTTCTGATTTGTTTTACAAATTTTGTTAAAGCTCAATAAACTATCTCTGGCACGCGCTTCCATTCTTTCGTCCTGTCAAAATATGTTTTATTTATTTAAAATCACTTCCTGATTAATTTATTATTTTTTCCATCAACACGTCACCTCCTCCCGGTTTCAGTGCTCCCGCCTCTCGTCTTAACAAAGCGACGTATTTTAAATTGAAGTGTTTATATCTTACAGCTCTATGGCAGAAGCTTACAAAGATTTCCATTTCCATGTTTTTCTTCAGTCTGAATTTTCCTTTATAAATGTTTTCTATGTGGTGTTTTCCGTAGACCGAGAGGATCCCTTTGGTTCATCAAAAGCTGACGGTTTTAGTTTTTGCTGCATTTTATTACTACACACAGGAGTTGTACTATATTGATAAGTTCTGCTGTTCGTTATTAGTTTTAGTATATTTATTTACAGGGACCTTTCTATATGACAACTAAAAGCCTCAGTTTTTGCACACCTTCAGGACGAGTTGACAAAGAACATTCTCTTATATCAACAGTACACGTCGTCAAAATAAGTCGACAAGACGAAGAGTACAGAGGTTTTGGTGTCGTCCCGTTGGATGTAAAGATTCATAAGGTTGGTTTTCTACTTTACTTACTAATCAATTTGTCATTTAATTGCATACCATAAATATTTAAAAAAGTAGAGGATCGGATACTTTGGACATATTTCAAGGCGAAAAAAGTATTTGAAAGAAATATCAGAGGAAAAAGGGGAAATTTTAAAGAAACAATAGTAAAAATTGAATGTCTAAGTTAAAGTGAGAAAGATAAACTAGCTATTTAAGGAAAGGAAAAGGAAGGGGGGAGAATAACGTTTTGACATGTAGCAAAAATGAAAGAAAGTCGATCAAAGAGAGTTTACTCTTATTCAAGCACCTACTGGACGAAAGAATGTTAGAAGACGTTAACATAGATGACTTTATATACCGTATGGTTATACTGAGGGAACTGGAGGAATATAGCAGGAGACCGGCGGGAGTGGAGGCGTGCTCTAGAATTTTCCAAGGCATTCAAGCGTTGTAGCGCCAATAATCAAAATAATATGTAAGTAATAATATTTTATTTATAAAAAATAATTAATGATATGTATTTCAGATAGTTTGGATGGTTTCCATAATGGCGGGAGGAGTAATAACACCTATTCATTCAGCAGAAAACCACAAACCGTGCTCCAACCTCATGTTCTATACTCTCATAAACTTTTTCACTAAGCCAGATAGCAAATGCATGATCAAGCGGGTAAAATAACTTATATTATGTATTCTTATACTAGTTAACCCATTAACACCAACGAATAAACAATTTATAAGTATGGAGTTTGGATGTTCCCATGTATTTGAGCTTAAAATAATGATAGGGGTCAAAAGTTTCCGAATTTGCCTGATTACAGAGTTTATGAATGAATTTGAAATGTACAATCACCAAATAAACATTATTAGGGACACTCGACTATCGATTGGTCGATACACTCAACACATTTTTGTACCCGATTTAAAAGTGTATCGAGGTTTGACTGTGACTCCATGCCATTATTTTTTTTTGGTTAGACTTTGGGTCCAGAGAAATTTTCGTCTGCGGCGCTTTCTTTATGCGCGCTCTAATCGGTATTTTTAAAGTGTCATTTTAAAGAGGTACACAACGTTGTTTTTTAAAACATAGAAGTAACGGATGTGAGCTATGATATTTCTTATTTAAAAGCAATCGTTCGGATTTTCCGGTACTAAAAATATTTAACGGTATCCGTTTAGTTTTATAAAATACCAAAGGGTACCTCAACAAACTTGTCTGTCTTCAATATTTTGAACATCCGCCCAAAATTACAAGTTCTTTAAAATTTCGGATTGATAAAAATAGACAACACTTACTGTTTTAGAATTACGTAAAATTTTTGTATGGCGCTTTTTTATTCGTTCTATGATTGCTTTTTTAATGTTTACCGAGACAAGAAATACAAGAGATTACTTGGCCTAATTTTATTTGAAAACCCTTACTATAAATCAAATTTTCGTTATTATGAAATGCTATATTTAATTAAATTTAATTCTCAGCGGTCTACTTATTGTACAAGTTGCCCTAATGTTGGACACCGCATGTCTGTCCGAGTGTGGGAAGGATGGAAAAGTGCGTGATAGCTCAACACCACATGTAAACGTTATTTATTCGTATTTTGTGATCAGCGATCTTCCCATTGTTATTCCTTGGAATTTATCTTTTAATACATTTTCTGATAAACTTCTTTTTTCCAGGGAAACTACTCTGTTAGTGGGATGAATATAAATAACCTAACGCACATGCTTACCGGAGATAGCTTTGTACATGAGACGATACTATCTGAATTAGAATTTTTTAGTTCGAAGGGTTCAATATTTTGTGCAAAAAATATTTATGAGTCTAAATCGCTCAAAAATCATAGGAAACCTAAAAAATAAATGAAATCAAATTGGTGATTATTAAATACTATTTCATTTTCTTTTATTTCCCTTCTTTAATCGAATTAAAGCGTGATACCTACATATTTCACCTAGTTAAATCAAATACCGTAGAAATCTATGTAATAGCTTCTGACATTTTCCACAGAGTGAGATGGCAACATGGCACACTAGCACCCCTAGCGGCGCGCGTTGCCGAAATAAAGTTTTTTTTAAATATATTTTAATAGTTTTTCTTTAAAATATATTCTTAGTGAATTATAAAATCGAAAGTTCATAAAAATAATATTAGATAACCTACATAAGATTTTACTGTTTTTGCTCAGACCATAATAAAATATTAAAGGGGCTATTAGTTTTATACCCACGTTATAATGCTCGCTCACGGTCTGGTGGTTTAGAAAGGGAATAAAATACTCATTTAATTGAGAGAAATTTAATTCAATTTCTTACTCTCAGACTTCTTTTGGCCTAAAATATTATAATTCTGTAAGGACAAAATGTATTAAAAAAAAAAAAAAAAACAAATTTGTCAACGTGCGCCGCTAGGGGCGCTTGTGAAACATTTTGCCATCTAATGTCAAGAGCTGCGTATTTCATATAGTATTTGGTTAAATTAACCTTTTTTTAAATATGGAGTTTTGAAACAAAATTTGAAGAACCGGATTGAACCACAGGAAATGCCGTCTAGTACAACGTACTATAACACTTGCACTCTATGCGGCCCGCAGAACCTTTGAAAATTAGGTAAATGACCGTTCTGCTCAAACGGTTGTACATCACTGATCTACTGGAAGGACATGTGAGATTATATAATTTTCGCAAGTGATGAAAAGGTCTACTACTCAGCTATACATTCCGGAGCCCGGAGTCCAACTGTTTTTTAGCAGTCCCTCTATAAATCAGATAAATTTTTAAAGTTACATATATTACATAAAATCTTTGCACTTGAATAAAATAAAACTGTATTAAAAAAATATATACATATTATTTGAAATCAAAAAATATAAAAATGTTAAATTTACGACAACAAAAAATTACGAATAACTAATACAAGTATCCATTTCATTAGTTATCAATTATGATGTCGCGACTGACTGTGCAGTCAGCAACAATTCGCTCCACAACTTTTTGAAGCACTGCAGCGATGCCGATCTTCGAATAGATAGTGATATTTCATATCAAAGTTTTGTTGGGGAATTACTATAACTAAATGTGGAAAACAAGTAAATGGTCCCTTTGGCGTGTATTGTGAGTATATATTCGACACATTTGATGTAACTTCCTTGTTTCTGTTCGACATACCTAGAATCCTATACCGATAAAGGAAAGACGAGATGTGCTCGCGTCTCGAGATATCCCATGCATTTTATACACGTTGCAATTGTTTTTTTTTCAGTAAAGAGGGACCAAACGCTGTGTCCCCATAGTCCTATATTGAGAAAAGAAGACTATCAGTAATAATCCTACGTATTTTTACTGATTTATTATAATCTCTTATTTTATACAAAGACTAAAGTGCCTTCCAGACGAGCGGGTGGCCCAGTACTGTGGACGACGGAAAAATATATTAACCTTTGGCTTTGGAAATCGCGCTTTTCCAAATTTCAAGACCGTTTGGCTTAGCGGAGACAAAGAGTATTGTCATTATCGCCAAGTCAAAAAATAAAAACTCGTTTAATGTATTTTTTTTCCGTCAGCCACACTACTGGTCCACCCGTTCGTTTGGAAGTCACTCAAGCCTCGAATAGTACTTCTGTGACTTCTTTCTAACACGTTCATCAAACCTCAACCTGTCGTCTATTATTATTCTAAGGTTGCGCACAGAATCAACATAGGGAATAGTGTTTAATGCATTTTTACAACATGCCCTGCATTACGGTTGATATTTTTGCTGTGTTCCCATCAATATAGCAACAGTGTTCAATATTATGTTTAGTTATTATTTCAGCTTAATGTACGTAATGTACAAAACGTTTAACAAAAATTCAAACGAAATTAGCTTTACAAAACTGCATGTTGATGAGCTCACCAAAATAATTACGCCATTAGTTTTTTTACGGTGGCTGAGTCATGGCGACTTTGGAAACTCGGGTTTCACTTTTGCTCGTTTTTTTAACATATTTTTTACACGTTGGTCTAGCCGGGAACTTAGCAACCAAAAGAAAGGATAACAATACCTTATTGCAATACATGTTTTCTCCGAACCGAGTTGTAAGTTCAAACATATTTCAAATTGATCTGATCACTTATAGATAACTGCGAGAGGTGTTCAACAAGGCAGCTAATGTCAAAAAGATTTGTTTACTCTAGTTGCTCATTGTGCAAAAGTGTCCTCGAGTAAACAATGTAGAAATATTAACGGAGAAAATGTAATATATTTATTTAATATCGACGACATAAATATACCAAAAATAATAATTACGTATCACAGTTAACTACAAGCGTGAGAATATAGTATAAATAATTTAAAGGGGTAAGTATTAAATGTGCCATTAGGTCGTACAATGCAATCAGAGAGTATGTAAAGAATAAAAGATCATGGAGGATATAAAAGTAAAAGATATGCCTATAAATACATATAGTAAACTAAAGTTAAATTAAAATTGATTGAAAAGATATGATAGTTTAGCCTCATTGTACTTACCTTCCGTGCAGTTAAATAGATCAGCTACATCTGCGTATCTATTACTAATTTCATGTAATCTAGGTGCAAGCGAGTGTTTGTAATGCTCAGTTCTGGTGTTGTCACGTTTAAATAGGATTTTGGAACCCATGGATTAAATTGAATCTATCGTTGCGATAAAACTGATCATCGTATTCCCACGAACAGCACAATATTTTGGTCGCATTGCGATATAAGATGAAAGTAATGCCAGGTATATTACAACACTTTTTCTAAGAAATCTGATCAAATGTTTAAAAAAATATGACTGCTGCTCTTTTTGTGACATTTACATTATTTTCAACCATCACAAAATTAAATCTAAACTGACTGTACCAGCTTTAAATTTTACGACTTAACCGAGAATTTTAAGAATAGAGAATACACCGCACAATACACATGACTTCGAAACATGCATGACTGTTGGGAGTGTAATTGTGTTGAAAAATAACCGGACTGAAATCTGCACGGTCAAGTTTTCTCTGATGATGGCCAAACGAGAGAGCAATATAAAAAGAATAAAAAGTTAGTTAAGTTAAGTTTGTATGTTACCAGAGATGATATTATCAATTTTTGCTGCTTTTGTTACTAAACACAGATTTTGTGCTTTATTGTGAAGATTTACTATTTATTATTTTTAGTTATTTGTTTGCAGGGCCCCTTCTACGTGACCACAAAAAGCTTAAGTGTTTGCACGCCTACAGGGCGAGTCGACAAGGAACATTATCTCGTATCAACAGTCCACGTCGTTAAAATAAGTCGACAAGATGAAGAATACAGAGGTTTCGCTACCGCCCCACTAGATGTCAAAATTCATAAGGTTTTGTAATCTTCTTTATTTGCCAGTGATTGTAAATATGCAAGGGGAATAAATAGCGCCCAAGGCAAAGCAATGACAGCGTCTATAGTAAGAAAAACATTAACAAAAGAAGTCAATAAAACTGTTTGAAGTGCCGCCAATAACAAGGATTATAAAACTGAGATGATACCACTGGGCAGGACAAGTAGCAAGAATGGAAGCAAACCGGTCACCGAAAAAACTTGCATAACTTGAACTAAGCGTGGGTTACTGGTTATTGTGGAGTCCAATACTACTGGGCTGTCCATAATGAGCTGGGTGGAAATATGAGGGTAGTTAGGGGGAGCAGCGGGATTGGAGGCATTCTCTATTACGATCAAGTCTCTCAAGGGTTGGAGAGCCGATGATGTATGTATTTAAGAACAATAAAATATAAACAATAATCTTTATGATTTGTGTTTCAGATAACTTTCATGATTTCTGTAATGACGGGAGGAGTAATAACACCCATTTATTCAGCAGAAAACCACAACCCTTGCTCCAGCATCGTCTTCTCTACTCTCATGAGCTTTTTCACTAAGCCAGACAGAAAATGTCTCGTCAAAAGGGTAAAATAATTAATTTTCTCATATATTAACCCCATTCCTTTACGACAGACAAATAAGGACGTAAATACTAGCTATCATACCACCCTTTTGTTATTACACTTGATAAATAGCAGCCTATAGAAAGAAAATTATTCCAACTACCTAAATAAGGAAGTAATTACTTCTATCTATAAAGCAGGGTTAAAACGATTACAATAACTACTGACGTATATCTCTTTTAAACACTGTATCTAATATTCTGTAAAAGCTTTTAAAGAACAACTTCAACTTTATCTAGAAAATAATCATTTACTATCTAAAGACCAATACGGCTTCAGAAATAATAGAAACACTGAGCATACCATTACCTCAGTAACTAACCTTATAATTAAATACTAAATTAGGCCCAAATAACAAAGCTGTATCTACATACTCGGATATATTATCAGATGAAATACTTTTTAATAAACTTATAAATCTCAGAATTACTGGAAACGAACTTCATTGGCTTGAAAATTTCATGGCAGACATAACTCATTAGACATAAGTTATTATTGATGGCATAAAAAGGGATCTGCTTTCGATCAAGTACGGAGTACCACAAGGTAGTGTCCCCGGCCCTTTAATATTCCTGATATATATCAATGATCTTTTTGTTTTAAAAATTGTTGGCAATATTGTGACTTTCGCTGAAGATACCCTAATAATTTGTCAAGTTGACTCCTGGACCAAGGTGCATGCTAAGACTGACAAAAGTTTTACAATCATAGCTCAATCATAACAAACTTGCTCTGAATACAAAAAAAAACTAAATATATAACACAGCATTACTCAAAGAGAGCAGCCTTACCGAACGTTCGAACTAAAATTACACGACTGTTCACAATTAAATTAAATTTTCAGATGCGAGAAAATCGAATGTGTTAAATAAAATATATATTTAGGTATCATAATTGACGCAAACCTATCTTGGACTCTACATTGAATATATTACAACCAAACTAAAAAATATATTTTAATCATTGAAAAATATAATCTTAACACAACCTAAATGAAACATGAAACCGAAAAACACAACAGAAAATAATAAGGTATCAGTCGCATCTGAGACTCGAACAATAATATGGGATTAAAAATGGATGATAATATTGACAATTCTTGAATTTGAGATATAATATCGATGAATATGACGGAAATTGAACTGGTCTTATTAGCTATGTTGGTATTACCGGGCGAAGCGGCTCGATGATCCGGATCACTGATCCGAATCACTCACTACAGGTTCGCTGATCCAGCTCGATTGAAAGGCGGTTCGCGTCTCCCCGCACCATGCCCTCTCTCTCGCTCCCTTGGCCCTCCTAATGACGTCCTTAAGACGCTCTTAAACGATACTTTTTTCGTCCAGTTTTCATGTGGATTGTCTTTACAGAGAGCTCATTTAGTGATCCGGCTCACTAAACCGGGCCGCTTCGCCCACCGCTAGTTGGTAAAGCGGTTGCCCCGGAAAGACAGAGATCCTGGGTTTATTTTTATTTTGTGTTATTTTTTTCGGTTTCATGTTTCATTTAGGTTATGTTAATTTTGTCTTCTTCAATGATTAAAATATTACAATGAGGTTATTAAACTTCAATAAGTAATTAAAAATTAAAAAAATACATGTTGCTCCTAAATAGTATTAAGAACATCTTCTCACGCATAATTATAAGAATTATATATTTTGCTCCTTCTCAATCCATAAGCACATATGGACTATAATATTGGGTAAATGCAAATATTATTTGTATAGACCCACTAGTAAAAGCTCAAAAGACTTTAGAGATTCTGCAGAAATTTTCAAGCTTTTAGATGTTATGACAATTAAACAACTTTATGCTAAATCTGCAATCCTTCATCTCTTCAAATCAAATCTTCACATCCCCCTTCAATCCCAATCAATTATATTAACAATCTTCAATAAAATACACCCTTAATATCTCATTAAAATATACCACCCACGTACAAATACATTTAAAATACTATGTCATTAAACTATATAATCAAATGCCTACATCTTTGAAACAAATAAGGGAGAATACACCAACACATTTAATAAATCATTATATCGTCGTGTTTGTTTATAATGTTCAAGATTTAATTACACCAAATCAAACATAACATAACAATATTTGCCTTAAATACAAAAATTAATTGCATTTTTTTTTAATTTTTTGTAATATATTTGTATTATTCTATAACATCATTGTATAAACATTACACAATATGACTATATATTTTTGTTTTTGTGTATAATTCCTAGAACTCCATTTATTTATTATTTTTTTTTTAAATTTAATTTTAATATAAATCAAATTTAATAATGTTATTATTAAGTTCTGCAAGTATTTTTATTTTGTTATTATTTCGGCCTTTAAGGCTATTTTCAAACTGACCGAAACAGCTGTCATAATAATAACAACTAAAAATACTTGCAGAACTTAATAATAACATTATTAAATTTGATTTACATTAAATTAAAATTAAAAAAATAAAAACAATATGACTATCATAAATACGTGAACACCTCAATACAGGTTCTTCTAGTGAAGCGTTCAGAAAATTCTTTTATACATTAATAGTTTACAGTACCTACACATCATGCTGTATTATAAAATATTGCTTACCTAATAATAATTACCTGTAAATAAATAGAAATGAATAAATGAAAACCTAAAATAAATTTAAGCCACTTCCTACCGGGGAGGAATATTCATTTATCTTTGTATTTATTATTGCTTTGGTTTTTATCCTGAGGTGGAAAATATTTTTCCCAAACCGGTCGATAATGTAATTATTTATTTCCAACAAATATTGCATTAATCAACATGTACTCGTATATGTTCATTTGGAATGTATCGTAAATATATCTGTTTTCTTTACTTGACAATAATATTAACTCTTTTTTTAATTCCAGGGAAACTATTCCGTTAACGGGCTAAGTGTTAATACCTTAGCGCACATGATTACCGGAGATAACTTTATATACGAGACGATCCATTCTGAATTCGAATTATTTAGTTCAAAAGGATCAATATTTTGTTCAAAAAGTATTTTTGAGTCCAAGTCGTTCAAAAGACTTAGAAAACCAAAAAAATAAACAAACGAAACATGCGATTTTCAACCACTTTTATTTATTTTCGATTTTCAACCAAGTTTTATGTCGTCAAAATCATACAAAAATTAACAAAGAAAAAACGTGATTTTTGCCCACAATATTTGACTCAAAAAAGCTGAAAATATTTGTGGGATTATGGAGGACTTGCAGAGGATATAAACTACGACGCCTGGGTGCGAGCCCAATGCTTTGGACCACTCAGCTACAGATGATAATCGATATAAAAATCTTGATTACATTCGTAAGAGGCGACAAATACAAATTTATCTAACTGAATCGGGAGATGATCAATGGAAGACGTTACGCAGAAAGACGCCGCACCTCACGGCTACAAACGTTTCAGACTTTTACGATTGCTAATTGAGATGTTCCAAGATGCGGTCGAAATTGTTAGGTTACCTCCATAGAATAAATAATACACACTCGAAATGGTTTCCATACACATTTCTATTCCATTTGATCGAAATTTATTTATTTAGTCATACATAGTACATTTTATTACAAATAATGAGCTTGATATATTTAAATTTACATTGTTCAAGTACCTATTACAATATCTTAGTAATTTTGTCTGGGATGAGAATGAATAATAAATGCATGTGTGACTAATAATAATAAAAAGAAGAAAAGTGTCTTGAGAGATGATGTGGAGAGGTGTAGAGAAGTTATTTAATAAGGAATTGCAATTGACTATGAATAAAAATTTAAAGTAAAATTAAGTGTAGTTTTAAATTAATTTATATCAGGGTAAGAAAATTTAATAAATTATTTTGTATATTAGTAAAGAATCGTGAAAAATTGAATTAAGTATATTAATTTTTCGTGGTGGGTATATGTTGTATTGGTGAGTTCTTTCCGCATTAGTGTTGTTTTCTTCTACGTGAAAAAGCGTCGTGTGCCTGATACGCCTCGTTGGAACATTTAAACCAAAGTAGGATAACAATTTAGGATATCTTTATTTTATTATTTAGCTCGTTATTTAGAAACTTGTTTAAAACAAATATTATTTGTAGTTTTGTTGTATTTGTGGCCTAAATATTTCAAAAATTTATTCTGTGTACTGTCTTCTAAATCCATGTTTACCTTTTGTTAAGGATTCCATTGTGGAAGCAAACTCCAGTAGACCTCTGACTAATAAACAAAACAGCACTTGTGGAGTCTTAACAATTTTGAAAAATTTTCTTATTTTCAAGAGGAAACCTAGCATCTTGTAGAATATTGATTTAATTTGTTCTGTATACTTAATAAATATTAATTTTCTGTCTAATTAAACACCTGGATATTTACATTTGTATATAGATTGTGAAGGTGGTTATTAAATTTGTAAGAAAACGTTCATTTATTTTATATCTGGTGTAGGTAATCGAGTGGCAGTTCGATATATTTAAAAACAATAATTTTGATTCACAGTATGCGCACAAATGATCAATATCGCTTTGTAATTCCGTAAAATCGGATAAAGATTGAATAGGGTTAAACAATTTCATATTATCTGGGTACAACACGAAGTAATTATTTTGAAAGCATACATAAATGTCACTTATGTAAATATTTTTTAAGGGTGGTCCAGGATGCGAGCCCTGAAACACACCTAAGATAATTTCCGTTAAGTGAGATCCAAAACCATAGACAAGTGTGCTTTGATGCCGATTACTGATATATGAAACAATCCATCTGTGGAGATCACCGAGAATTCCTAGACATATTTACTTCTGCAAAAGAATATAGTGATTAACACGGTCGTATGCTTTAGACTACTTTAAAGTAATTCATATAAATGCCATCCACCTGACCATCCATTTGACCATGAAAAAAAAACTTGAAAAACGTAAGATTTGAATTTGTGGAGTAATTCTTCATGAAGTTATCTTGATTAAATAATTAAACATTTAATTAAATGAGACCGAAGGTAAAATAATATAATATAAATTGATCATAAATTTTTTTTCCAGTACTTTACTTAAAATCGGTTATTTGAATATAGGTTGATAGTTCGAGTTATAATTTTTACTTACTAACATTGGAATAATCAAGGCTGCTTTCCATTTGTCGAGAAAAGTTTCCTGAGAGAGCGATTGTGAAAAAAAAAGCAAATATGGGGGGTTTCAATTGCTTATTACAATAATTTTATTAAATACTTGGAATTTGATCATCCCCAGACCCCATCTCGGTAGATTTGAGGTATTTGAATGTGATATCTTAATTGATCTCGATTGAGTTAATTACTTTCGAAAACCTTACAAAATCAAATAGTGTCTACCATGACAGTCCCATAGATTTCGCTGTATTGACCGTTATCCAGATATTCTCAACTTCTGAGTTCCAAGAGCAAGAAATAAAATTAATTTATTTTTATTTCCAGACATGAAATGATGATGATTTTTTTAAATTTTATGTTTAAAATTTATGTCCCGAATGGTCAGACTTTTGGATCACGAAACTCGTCCTCGTCGCATTTCTTGTATTCTTCTTTATTCTATGGTAACCACCTATATTGCAGACTAGCGTCGATAGATTCACCTATTCCATCTGTATATATAAGGCAATAGAGTTCATCAATATTGTGAGTGACTAAGACTCAAACTTCTAATGTGCAAAGGAAATTATGTTCATTGATGGTCAAAATTAGGCTCAATAAAGCACTCTTGTACAAATGTATTTACTCAACGTATCCAGTCTCAAATTCTTACTACTATTAAAAAAAACATTTATTATTGGATGGGTGGCCTCTCTCCACGGGATCCATCCTTACTACAACCTTCTTGCACGCAGTTCAGATAGATGAAGAAGACCTCGGAGTTATTGGCAGGATGATTGGCAGGATTGGTCAGATGCTAGAAAAGAGTTATGTGTTGCTAGTGGGGATTCCTTCCAAGGGAAGATCTGCAGGAGACAACTTCTTACTGAACCTTCTGTTATTGTTCAACTACTTACTCATCTTTCATGCATGTTACTAACTCCTGCTGTGCAGGGACATTTGAGCTTTAGAGTCGTTCAAAAAAAAATTACAATCGTTTACACGAAAGTTATTTAGAAGCATGCGAGTGCTTTGAAAGAGTGACACTTTATCACTTATAGCGGGACGGGTATGAGTGGGTTTCTCTTCAAGTGAGAAGAGAAACCCTAACATGTTTTCAAATTTTTCAAATTCTTGGCAGTTCTCATCTATTGCCCCAGCACAACAGAACGTTTTCGATTATCAACGGTCATCTGTTAGTCATGCCGTGTACCCAGCATAGTCTTACTTGATTTTGATAATTGTGATGATAATGCCAGAAACCTCTCACTTGCTTCTAATCTACTCATTCCTACACTAATTAAACGAGAATGAAACAAGGGCGAACGCTGTGTTTGTTCTTCCGATATTTCAATAGAAAGTTGTCTAGAGAACTTGCATCGATGATCCTTTTGATGCTGGTGAACAGTTGCACATATATTGGCACCTGGCAATATTGAGTACCGATGGATACATCCCAGCTACTAATGTTGGCTTTTTTCTCAGTGATGTCTGCACTGGACTAGCAGTGAGACGAGAATAAAACAGTATTTTTCGTAAGGTACTCAATTGAAACGACTTATTTTCGAGTGAAAGCTCACTGGATAATCGACTTGCCACTGTGATTTATTTTTTTGCCGAATGTCTGGGTTTGTCGGCCTATGATTAGCCAGCTATCTTGTAATGTAAATAAGCCATTAGGAATAATTTATTCAATCATAGTAGAGCGGAGTCAGAATAATCATCTGTCCGTTTACTATATTATTATTCTGTAAAACAAACGTAAGTTCCGGAACGCTGAATGCATTATTTGCCAATTCATAACTATTCACCATTATAATCAGAAATAGCCATTACCTCAGATTTAGTTCGTAACAGTTAAGATTTATATCAGATTATTGACAGTACAGTCTGTTCAATAATGGTCGAACGTAATATCAGAAGGAATTTCTTAAAAGGTTGGAGCAGTAGGATGCAAAAGGTTGAGATCTTGTTTAAGGTTGTCTTACTTTTACAACCGTTACAAAAAATTGCATTATAATTTTATCGATTCAATTATTGATTCGATGGCAAATTTATTTGACGTTTTTGATAGATTGTCACAATGTTGATAAGTTATGGGTTATAGTGTAGAACTAGAAATAATTTTTTCAATGAAATAAAACAATCACTTTGTTTATAACCACGAATTTTATTTAATTTTTAGTAATACCGATACAAGCGTCATCAGGGTATGGAATTAAAATAATCCAAAAATAATTATAATAATAAATAAAAATTCAAAATTTTTTAAAAAGTTAGTTTGTGGGGAGATTAATGCTCGGTGTAACTATAGATAGAAAAGGCAAACAACTCGCGTCAGCAATATTTATTTGCGCATTGTTCTTGATAAAATTGACCGCAACTTAGGACGTTGGGAATGGACAACTCACCTTCGTATCACATTTTCAGTCCTCCATCATATTTGTCTTAAGGTCTTGAGATTTCAAGTTGTTTGGGTTATTTTTAGTTTGGTCATCTATTCAGCGGACGGACTGTATCAAATTTACAAAACCATTAACAAATATTAAAAATAAATTACGTTTTCCAAATTGTCCGCAGTTAAGTCCATCAAAACAAGCTCGTCATTAGTTCCCGGCTGCGACGGAATCAAGGCAATGCGCAATGTTCAAAATGTGGGTTGTTGTTTTGTTCATTTCCCTATCCTATTGCTGCCATGTGAGCCTGGCCTTAAAGAAGCTGGAAAATAATACCTACTATCGATTCTCTCCCAACCGATTTGTGAGTTTGTTTTTGTTTTATTTATTTTATTGTAGTTATTTGTACATTTAAGTTTTTAAAATAACTAATATACTATTACTTAAATACTATAATATATAGATAATTGTACTTTAAAAACTAATGGATTTTTTCTTTCTTAACTTAATGTGCTTTTTACAATTTATTTTAAATTTATTAATTGGTTCAATTTTGATGGGGTCCGGCAGAGCATTATAGCATTTCATATCTTTATAAAATATACTTTTTGCGTATAGGCTTTGTTCTTTTTCGTTAGCCTAATTTCCTTACACGTTCTTGTATTATGTCTGTGAATGCCCATGTTGAAAATAATTTTGTTGGAGTGGTAACAAGTTGTTTCTGATTTTATGTATAACAATCAATACATTCAATGTCAGCAGTTGTTTTACTGTTACCCAATTTAATTCCTCGAACATTTTAACTACTTTTGAATATCTATTTCATTTTAATATTATACTCATTGCACTATTTTGAAGAATTTATAATTGGTTCTGTTCTCTGTCGATACACAAGTAAAGTAGTTCATACTAATATTGTTCAGAAGTGGAATGAACACATGTTTATTCCACTTCTTCTTTATTTATCTGTACTTCGACTCAGAATAATGTAAAACATACACTACATTTTTAAGCTTTTAAAAAAACTAACAAACGCTACTTTTTTGGATTTCTGGACATGTTGGCACGGTTTTCTATAAAACGAGATTGTAGATTCCTTAGTAAATAAGGAGAGTCCATGCTATCATTTCTCTCATAAATCACATTTCCCTGTCTGATTTTTTTCCTCTCACTGAGATAGAACCCACAATAATTGGACATATTATGCATACAATGTTAGTCAACCAAAAAAGCCTACTACGGTTTCATCAATTCCCCACATTTCCAAAAAAATATTTACTTCTTTTATTCGAACGAGAATTGGACATTGCTCTGGTCCCTTTCAGTTTTTTTGAAATTCAAGTGCTTGACTGATCAAATTCTATTTTCTGTTATCTAGAAGTGGGAACTTCAGATGAAATATTTTCTGCTGGTCCCTCTCTAAAATAAAGATTCTTTTTTCCATCAAGCCTTATCTACGATTGCTTTTCCTCCAGTCAGCAGCTAATTTCTTCTTAGTCTGAACTCGAGTTATTGACATACAAATTCGTCTATCCTCTCTTTATATAATGAAACGATGGCCAAGGCCGGTGAAGGGTGAAAGTCAAAAACAAAACAACAACAAAATTTTACGAATAAAGGTTTAACCAAAAAATTGTAATTATTTATTACGAATTTTACTTTATTATTTATTACGAATTTTACTTTATTTTACCAACCTTATTACGAAGATATAACTATTTTTTTTTAAACATAAAAGTTGTGTAAGTAATAATAATGTGTTTGTATTTATGTAGGTATCAGCTGTAAGTTCTAATTTTCAGGGCCCCTTCTACGCGACCAGCAAAAGCCTGACTTATTGCACACCCACGGGACCCGTGGACAAGGAGCACTATGTCTTCTCGACAGTGCACGTTGTAAAAATCAGCAGACTCGAAGAAGAATACAGAGGTTATGGAATCGTTCCACTGGATACTAAAGTTCATAAGGTTTGCGACTTTTTTTTTAATTTGATTATCTTCAGAAATTCTTTAAATTTTTAACGAAGGTTTTGTGCTCTAGCGATTTTTTTGGAAAGTTTCACCTCCATATTAACAGAAAAGTGCTGGCCGTGCGCAAATCAAATGTGCCCGGGATTTTGACAGTCTGCGCATGCGCTCTTTGATTTTATTTCATGAATAAAATTATGTAATAAACAAAAGTGTTGATTTTCATCTATTTTGCAGGCAAATCATTTTAAAGAGGGCACGTTTGAATGTATTTATCCACACCGATAGTGCTTCAAATTGGTTCGAAACAGTTTGGGACACTCGCTCGCAGTACACCACTATACGAGCTACGATACAGTAACCACTATACGAGCTACGATACAGTAACCACTATACGAGCTACGATACAGTAACCACTATACGAGCTACGATACAGTAACCACTATACGAGCTACGATACAGTAACCACTATACGAGCTACGATACAGTAACCGCTATACGAGCTACGATACAGTAACCACTATATGACCAAAAATTATCGTTAATTTTTTTCTACTGTAATATAATATACATAGTACTTGTATGTAGTCCTCAAAAAACAAAAAAAAATTCTAACGTATTCACTTATTGCGTGAGGTTTTATTTAGCAGATTATTGTTTAGCGAAAGATTATTTGCCAATTAATTTTAAAAAAGAGAATCGTTGGGTTTGCTTTCTTTTAAATACCAATATTTCCAGTTTTTGAGATACTTTTTTTGTGATATATTTTTAAAATGGTGAAATTTATGTTTTTCAGTTTATATGGGAGGTTTCCATAATGAGAGGTGCAATCAAAATACCCATTTATCGGACAGAATCTTTCAACCCTTGCGTCGACATAATGTTTTCTTCCCTAATGAACTATTTCCTTAAACAAAGCCAAAATTGCATTGTCAAGAAGGTGAATAATCAAACTATTTATTTTTGCTTGTTGTTTTGTTTTTAGAACAGCCTTTGAGTTATTTTTGGAAGGGGGACAACCTTCTTACCTCACGACACTCATTTGGGTGGGTAAAGAAAGGATTTGTTTTCTCAGCCCTTGAAGAGACCAGAACTAAAATGAACAATGAAATACACCGATGTCAGTAAATCGTTGCATATGGTTGCCGATTTACATTACGATTTGCATGTCTCGGAAAACCAGTTGATATCAATTGTGAATTCCGCTCATTCCTCTTTTTTCCGAAAAAAATGTTACCGGTGCACCAATGTGCAGGGAATTAATTCTACCAATTCTTCCATAAAAATACCTGTAAAACACACTCAACATGCGTTTGGAAAGGTAACAACGGGTTAAACAAACAAACTGCCCTCCTCTTCATAGAATCAAGCTGGTTAATCAAGTATTTTTGGACTCAATCCCAAAATATCTCCCAAATTGTTCCAACTGGCGAACGTGCTTTAGATCTGTGGAGGGTTAGTCATTATCGATAAATCTCCAACCCTCTCCATAATGCCCAGCTTTTTGGAAATCAGGATTTCTGGTTTCAATGGTGCCCCGATACATGAACCAGACCTCCTCCAACCATTTATCTCCCTAGGGAAGATTGTATATAATAGAATCAAAGGGAATGTGGTGAGCGAATACAGCAGCAGGAAGGAATGACATGTTTTGCTTTAGATGATTGTGCGATATTTATATTTTAAAGATTTAATGTTGTTATAAATATTTTATTTTATTAACAAGATAAAGAAAACCACCCTTTACTTACAATTGTATATCAGGAATATTGTATTGCACGCACATAAACAACGTCACCACTACCATCTATCGACCACTATGACGACACCAGACACTGAAGGAGTAATCCAACAATTTCAATAAAAACTATAACATCCCTTGCTCAAAGACAATTTTCACACTTAGGACCAAAATTGTTCAACATCATACCCAATAGATGAAAAATGAAAAGTACAAACGTCCTCCATAAAATCAATGTTTGGCTTCTCCATTTAGGGAGGGTAAAAGCGAACGCTGATTAATAGATGAGCGTACTTTTAAATAAAACCTTCATATGTAATTCATTGTTACTCTGTACTAAACTAAACTAAACTGCACGGACTATCAAAGCGGTGGAGCCAAAAAAGCCAATGAAAGTGTGTAGGTAGAAAGAAATATGCGATTTGCTTTAGTATGGGCGAACAATGTTAGAAAGACTTTAATATTGATACCATTCTATCACCAATCTTTGTTTCAGGGTAACTACACGGTGCGTGAAATGAACGTAAACACCCTGGCCACCCTGGCCCATAAGATAGCCGGGGATAACTTCATTCATGAAACTTTCTTCTCCTACTTTGAAGTCTTCAGCACAAACGGTTCATTGTTCTGTGCTAAAAATATGTATGAGACCAAGCCTTTGAAAAGATTTAGGAAGCCTTAAATTACAAATGAGTCCTATTTTTTATTCTCCGTTTTACACACGGTCTTTATCTTATATTTTACTCTATGTTTTACACACGGTCTTTATCGTATATTTTACTCTCTGTTTTACACACGGTCTTTATCTTATATTACATTCTCCGTTTTACACACGGTCTTTATTTTATATTTTATTCTCCGTTTTACACACGGTCTTTATCTTATATTACATTCTCCGTTTTACCCAGTCTTTATTTATATTTTATTCTCCGTTTTACACACGGTCTTTATCTTATATTTTATTCTCCGTTTTACACACGGTCTTTATCTTATATTTTATTTTCCGAATTAAACACGGTTTTTATGTTATATTTTATGTAAAATTCTAATAAACATGATTTTTTTAAATAAATTTGTTCTTATTTTAAGTATTTATTGACTATTGAGATCTTACGCTTAGAAAAGATAAAGCCAGAAACGTAAAAGGATTATATTACTGCTTGTACGGCATTGGCGTGCAGTATATAAAGGCTGAAGGTCTACCCTAAAAAAACCGAACCAAGAGAATCAATTTTAAAAAGGCGACTAATTTCTGATCTAAATGTATTTTTCGATGAATTTGATTAGTAACTTGTACGCTCATTTATTCAGTTGGCCATAATAGTCAGCGGAAGATGATAATAAGATGGCTGTTTTCAAATATCTAATACACAAGTCATAACCGAACTTGAAAAAACTACATGTAGCCTACCTTTATTCATAGAGTAATGCAAGCCTCTGTTACACAATGTGTAGAAAATAAAAACAAATACAACAATACCGATTTTCCCGTTATTTCTCTGAAACGTTTCGCGAAGAAGTCGGAATAATAGAAGAGAAATTATGAGACGATGTATGAATATGAATGAAGCAAGAAGTGTATGCCAATATCAAGTTGTTTGGTGGTCCGTCCTCTCTGCCTACCCCTGCGGAGAAACGGCGTGATGGTTAGTTAGTTTCGCGAAAACATTATATATATTAAAGACAAACATAATTTTTTTTTTATTCATTCATCTACAAAGATGCGTTTTTTATTCCTTTTTGTAATAAATCAAGTATTCTTAGTTATTCTTAGAGCTTTCAATTATTGGAATAACCTAACATTTGGATTGAGGTCAGAAAGCAATTTCGAAACCTTTAAGAAAAATCTAAAAACATATGTATTTAAAAGGGGATACAAACTTTAACCAGGTGTAAAGCGCCCTTTAACTGATTTTAGTCTCTAAATGGCACTTTAAAAATTGACGATTTTATTATAAACACAAAGCAAGTTTTGCGAGGTTTTACGAAAAACTAGTGTACCCTCTGGCATCATGAAATTAGCCCAGTAACAAGCTAAATTGCCATTATTCTTTTATTCTTTGTTCCGTCTCTTTCGATTTGTTCTCCGCCAAAAACCGTGTAGTAACTAACTAACCATCAAGTCGTTTCAAGAGAGGACAGACCGCCACACAACTCTGTCTTGGCACACACTCATGCTTAATTTTTTTTTTGAAGAAGAAATACAAACGTTGCCGTGTTAATAATAACCTGGCATTTTTTTTAATCTCATACCATCATTACTTAGCCAGCAGTGGAATTGAACAAATTATGGCTGGTAGGAGTCCGACACATTTACGAACTCAGACAACTTAACAATCATTCACATTCACACGAATCCATCATCTCATACAATGTACTCTTCTATGATACTCTCGATAAGACCCGACTCAAATAACTGATTGACTTGATCGTGTCATATCTTCCTCGGGCGTCCCTGACTTCATCTACCATTCACTTCTGCGTCATTTGTGTTTCCTTACTTTCTTTGTGTATCCTTTTTACATGCCCAAGCCATCTGAGCGTCCCTTTATTAATCTCATCAGCCTTGCGTTCTTTCTAGATATCCACATTTTCATACGGTCATTTTGACGGCCTCCATGGTCGAGGGGTAAGGCTCTCGACTACGAATCCGAAAGTCGCGGGTTCAAATCCCGGCGTGCGCAAGTAATTTTTATTTGAATTAATTTGTGTTGTTTCGCAATTAATTCATTTAAAAATAATATATAGTATATTTGCGCACGTTCCAGAGTGGAAGATACTCTCAGTATCGCACTGGTGAAAGACCACTATTGAAAATTGAAACGTTGCTTGTTGAAATGACTTTTGGTGACCAGATCTGAATAGCCAGGTATTTCCCCATCTTCCTCTTCCCCTTATCCTTCCCCTCCCCAATACCTTCAGCCTCACAACATTCCCCAATTGGTGATGCCATAGTCTCACTGGCTCCATGCGGTTGGGAGCAGTTGGGACTCTTGTGCGGTTTTCACATAAAAAAAATAAAAAAAAATACATGGTTTTGCACGCATACGCCTAAGAGATCTTATTTCTATGGTATTCAGTCTGCTTTCATTCTTCCTTTACCAGTTCCACGTCTTACTGCTATACATCAGACTCGGTATCAGCACTCCATTGTAAATTAGGGTAGTAATTAATAGTAAATTTATCCCTAGAATGGAAGTGCAACAACATTATTTCCAATTACTTTTTGATTCAAAACTTCTTTTCGATGTGCACATTGATAATATTATAAATAAAGCTTACAGCATGCTAGGCTTTGTTATCAAAAACAGTTTTGTATTTCGAAAACCTGAAACCTACCTCCTCTACTATACGCTGGTCCGTTCTTATCTTGAATACTGCGCCCCCATTTGGACTCCACTCGGTATCTACAAAGACAAAATTGAAAGTACTCAAAGGAAATTTCTGCATTGCCTTAATTACAGAATGAGCGCACCTAAACGAGGATACGTACATATGCTCTCTATCTATAATGTCTCCACCCTCTCTAACCGGCGAATATACCTTGATCTCATGATTATATATAAAGTGTGCAATAACATTATCGACTGTCCTACCTTACTCCAACTAAAAAACTTCAAAATACCACCAAGAACAACTAGGTTTAACAACTTATTCCACATTAGCCGGACGCGCATAAATGCTGGTGTCAGGGATCCAATCAGAAGAATGTGCGAGTTATTCAATCAAAATCAAACTCTGGTGAATTCCGACATATTCTTCGATACATACAGTACTTTTAAGAGTAAATTGAAAGCCGTTTTCACATACAAATATTATACAAACTTCAACGAACTGTGTTCAGACATTGTGTACTTTTTTATTATTTCTTTTTATAACAATATTTTTAATTTAATCATTATTTTTTTCCCTTTGCATTCTTGTAAATATTATTTGTAAAGTGTATTTACCTTCTGCTACTTTATTTAGACATTGTGCACTTTTTCAATTTTTTTCTGTAAATGTTTTTGTATAACACAATCTTAAATTCCTTGTCTAAATATTATTTTAAAGGTTTATTTATCTTTATTATATTAATCAGTGAGAAGTAGCTAGAATGCAGGCGAGTTCTTCTGATATTGTATTTTTTTTTTTTGATATCTATCTCTGCCTTTATTTTCTCCTTAAATAAAAAATAAAATTAAAAAACTTCAAACTAATTTTACACTAAAGTGCCAACCGATCTCTATAGCTTTCTTCAAGATATGCTTTCTTTGAGTTCTCTCCTCAGCAATGCGTGTGTCTTCATAGTAGCTGGCTGCGCCTTTTTCTCGTGGGTAATTATAGTATTTTTTTTCACTTCAGAGATTTTACGTCTCCATTGTATGGTGGCAACTATTAAGCGACATTTATTGATCGCTTCTCAGACACAATATACGAGTAAATTACGGATATTTTGGATGAATTTAAGTAATAAATATGTTTATTATGAGTGATCGCAATATTTATTGCAAAGATTAATCAAAAATAAGATAAAAACGTCTAATTTAAAATGGAAATGAAAAATACTTCTTGCTTCCTTTAATGGACAAGGAAAAAAAGCTTCTATTCTATGGATAAAAAAAAGTTAATACAAACTTTCGAGCACAAGTGCTTCAAAAAAAACATCAAAAGAACTGCCTTAGAATTTATTCCTATGAAATAATGCGAAATACAATATGCGATAGAGGTGCCAAGACCAAAATGTCCAGTTCCATGTCTGACGCCTACCTCTATGTGACTTCATAATATATTATTCTAATGATAGATGAGATAGTAACATTTAAACAAAAATTGTTTTTTTGTTGGTGTTTAAAATTAACCTTAATACTCCTGCATAGGATTTAATCGTAGCTACATACATATTAATCTGGAATATCTCTTTTGTTGTTTTTTAATGTTTGACAGATAATATCAGTTACAAATGAATAGCCCTACAGTCTGATTCATTGGTGAATAAACACCATTGTTATTTAATTTTTCTAAGCAATTTTCCCAACAAGCCTTCCATTGATATGCTCGGTTTAGCCCTCCTAAAGTGACCGTGTAAAGAATGGGGGCCCCATCGAACCCAGAGTAAAGTTAGCCTTTCAGAAGCTGCGCGTACTACACAGGGCCCTCAGATACTTTAATAGTACACAGCTGCTGACCCTGTACAAATCGCAAGTGCGCCCTACTGTAAAATTTGGTAGCCACCTCTGGTCGGAAGCTCCAAAATATCTGAAAAACCCCTGACTCTGTGCATAAATGAGAGGTCCGTTTGATAGATTAACCTATCTTATCAAACGGATCTTTAGAGCACAGACATCAGATAAGAATACTGTCCTTCTTCTACCGCTATTTCAATGGAAGATGCTCTGGGGAACTAGCGTCATTGATTCCTTCGACACTGGTACACAGTCGGGAAACACGCCAAACGTGCCCCCAATTTTTTTACACGGTTGACATTTCTCGCGTGTGAACGGGTCGCTTCTACGACTCGTTCCTGTATTCAACAGCTCGGCTGTGGAATGATCTGCCGGACTCAGTGTTTCCTTTCTCCTACAACATGAGTCAAGTCCACCCTATTCTTCAAAAAGCCCTCCACACAACATCCCTAAAGAAGACATATTAAATTACAAAAAAAATTACATTTACACTTTCCTATCTATTTTTACATACACGTCGTTGAAAAATTCTGCTGACTGTAAAATTATAAAATAATTAATCTCATTTTAAAGTATGCACCAAATTAAAGTGTTATTAGGTTTTCTAAAATTGCACGTAGTTAAATCACCGAAACAGATTCGTTATTATGTTCTGACGGAGGCAGAACCATGGCCAAGTCAAATATTAGAGATTTTCTTTTGCTCATTCTCTTGGCAAATTGTTGCTGCGTAAGCCTTGGTCTAAAGAAGCAGGAGAATGAGACTTACTATCGACTTTCTCCGCAACGATTTGTAAGTTTCCGTCATCTTTCAATGAATTTCTGTATCATTCCCATAGCACTGTATTACTCAATTTCTTCGTGTGTGAACCCACCACACGAAGGTATTAGTTTAATCGTTCCATTCTGGAGATAATGACGATGTAAACCTCACTAAGCCACATCCAGTGCAGTCACAGTAGCTGTGTGCGTAAATGATGCACAAATGGGGGGCCCCGACGATTCTGTTCATATGACCTGGAGGCACATTTATGTTAAACAATCTGGCTGAATGACTTCGGCATCCCATTTAGACCAGCAACAGCTCTCCTCCAGCATACGAAGAAGAAGAATAGCTCTATTAAGTGCTAAAAAAATGGTGGACAGATATCATCTATCCTTAGCCTAGTTCTTAAATTTAGCATCCCGCCAGGTCACACCGTCAATGTGAATAGCCTCATGAGCAAGAAAAAACTGCTTTGGATCCGCATTTATTCGTGCTGTGCAATAACAGGGTTGATAGAAATAATCGATATAGGTACCAATATGGTCCTTAAAACGGTAAGGCAAATGACTTTGCTTATTTTCAGGGCCCCTTCTACGTGACCAGTAAGAGCCTAAGCTTTTGCAGACCTGCAGGAGTAGTGGATGAGGAACATTATCTTTTTTCAACGGTCCACGTGGTAAAGATCAGTCGGCACGAAGAAGAATACCGAGGGTTTGGAGTCGTTCCGCTAGATGTAAAAATTCACAAGGTATATTTTGATAATTTTGCAATACATTTTCAAAGAATCCTATCAAGATTTAATAACATTTTCTCCATCAAATTATTCATCTTGTGTGTTTAGATGTTGGTGTATTATTGTATTTAAACAGTTTAAGTTATAAAAATTAACAAGTAATAGTAAACCACTTGGTTTTGGAATACTGAATCGCTGTTGACACTGGGAATAATGAAATTTCGGGCATCCGGGAGGTATAGCACCCGGCTAAATGTTTCAAATCATTGAACACATAAAACATAAAGAAGCATTAACTTAACCTTACTTGTGATGTAGTCGGTCTGATAAACAAAAGAAACAACTACTTCTTATTTAATTCCTTCATATTTAATTACTTAGAACAGGCAATATGTCTAGCTAGGAATTAATATCGACCAGGCAAACATAATGCAACTTCAACTTACGTGTTTGTCAATTGATGATAAATTACTATGTTTTGCAAATACAAATGTTCCCAATGTGAATTTAAACAAACTAAATAAATAAATAAATTTCATGAAATAAAGTTGATTTTCACAGAGTAGATATTAGATTAAATAATTGGAAAAAATCACTGACTTTTTATTAAAGCTCGGTATCATTTTTTTCTACGGAAGTTGTCGTAAATATTTTGAGTTTCTAAAATGATAATTAAAACAGTTTCACTTTCAATTTTTTTATTAAATATTTAGTAGTGGTCCTAAAAATGAACCCTGCGGCATACCACTAGTTGCTGTGAACTTAAAATAGTATTTACGAATAAACAAAATAATGGGTTGATTTTATTTCAGTTTATTTTGGACATTTCCTTTGTGAGAAGTGGGGTCATAATACCAATTTATCGCACGGAAACTCGCAACCCCTGCGATGACATAATGTTTACCACCTTCGTGAACTTTTACGATATACGTCCAGTCCGAAATTGTGTGGTCAAAAAGGTAAAAATAACTTCATATATCAATTATTATTATCGATTTCCTTTGTATAATAGCCGCGGAGCTATTTTTCTATACACAGTACCCATACAGCCCAAATCCATATATGCCATAATCCTTTGCATGTCATAATACCCAGGCAAGCGAATTCGTAAAAGTAAAAATGTTTGCATTTAAATTTTAACATGTAACCTAATTGGCACGTGTAGAATGAATGCATGGAAAAAAAAAATTTTTTATGTAAAATAAATGACGCTAAAGTGAATGGATAAACTTGAATCGGGTAATGTATAAATTCTGTACAATTAAAGAGTATGCATAAATGTGATTGGATTAGAATGGTTGTTTGACTATCTGTGCTTCACTTTTAGAACGATCGGCTATGAAAATGGAAGAAGGTTGAATTCAGTTTCTAAGCATGTTTCCAAGATTTTATGAATTGCGGCTTATAAAAGACCGAGAAGGATAAAACCAAAATAACTAACGGACGAAAAAAAAAACACTAAGACGAAAAAAAAACTCAAATATGAAGCCTATATTTCTGAAGTGCACTTATTCCACTCGGGCAATTTTTTGGCACGAAAAACGGTTTTCGAAGTAGATTTTACATATCATTTTATTATTTTGTTTCAAATTGTATTTTACACTTCGATATTGATATCTAAACATTGAAAATATGATAATGCTGAAACAACAATGTTTTTTTCATTATTTCCGTTTGTTGTAAATTTGTTTTTGAAGTGAGGCAGGGAACCAAATAAGAAAAACTGGCATGGCAAATGTTGGACTCAATTTTATTGAAATAATTTTCATTTTCAAATCAACACCGGTTTATTTTATATAATCGTATTGTATTCTAAATTGTTTAAAGTAAAATGTGAAATTCGTGACTTTACTTTCATGAAATTACTGGAATAAGTTCTCGTTGGAAAGTGAACTTATTCTTAGTGTATAATTAATCACCCAATTATGCAAAAAAAAAATCTATTTTCCTTCACCTAAAGGCCGGTTCTGGGTGCGATTTTATTGAAGAACGCGTACAGGATCCTAACAACAAAGTATTATTTTATTTATTTTTAATTTGGCTAATATAAACTTTACTATTTCAGGGCAATTATACGGTGCATGGATATAATGTAAATACATTGGCCCACTTGATAGCTGGGGACAACTTTATACATGAAACGTTTCTTTCCCATTTTGAAGCCTTTAGCACGAAGGGTTCGATATTCTGTGCAGATAATATATATGAGTCTAAGCCGCTCAAAAAAATTAAAAAACCCAAAAAGTAAACTACAATTTGTGTCAATGGTTAACTTGATTATTTTTAATAATATATGTATTTTGTGTTACTTGCTCAATGTTAGATGTTGAGCTTCGTTGAATGGCACTGAATTTACATTTACGTGTATTTGTATATGTCAATATTATCAATTCTTCGTATAAATGTTATGTATTTTAAGGTTTTTTATTTTTTTATTTACCCGCTTCGGACAATCTCCAGTTATTTCAGGGCGCACTACAGAATCTTCCTTATCGTGTGGATTTTTTTAATAGCACTGAACATATGAAATAGAAATAAGGGGATGGCCATTGACCTTTGTTAGACCTCCCGACACTCTTTTTTGGAGGCTTATCAGAGAAACCTCCTTGGTAGTGGGCTATCATCCATCCTCGCTACATGTCCCGTCCCAGTTTCATAAATAATGATTTTTTTTTTTTTTTAATTTAATGTAAATCAAATTTAATCATGTTGTTATTAAGTTCTGCAAGTATTTTTAGTTTTTATTATTGTAACAGCTGTTTCGGCGTTTAAGGCTATTTTCAAACTATGAAGGAAGAAACAAAAGAGTGCTGTCGGAAACGGGACACGTTGATTCACTATATAAAGGTTATCCACTCCGAAGTTATCCACCCGTGATCACATTAACGGAATTATATTTGAAAAATTTAAAATACAACAAAAGAAACATAAAAATATGATTGTTACCAAAAATAAAATTACGAAAATAACCTGGATTCCAACCATCCAAAATTAACCATAGTTTTAAGAACTTAATAATAACATGCAGAACTTAATAATAACATGCAGAACTTAATAATAACATTATTAAATTTGATTTACATTAATTTCAAAAAATATATAAATAGAGTTCTACGAATTAAACACAAAAACAATTAATAATATTGATAAAGCTTTTCAAACAAACTGTTCAGCTCGTACCTGGTCATATAGACTACATTATCTTAGATGCCTCTTCAGATTAATTTAAGATCTATCTGGATTGTATTTGTGTCCAATTGGACAATATTTTTTAAATGTTACCAAATTTTTACAATATTTTACAGAAGTTCGTAGATTTTTGTGAATATTTGTAGTAATTTTGTGACAATATTTTTGTCCAACTGTACAATGTTTCTAATTTATTTATAATGTTTTTCAGAAGTTTGTAATTATTTGTGGATGTTTATGGATTTTTCTGAATTTTTGTGTAAGTTTGTTGATGTTTTTTTGTATATTTTCATGATGTTTTTATTTTATTTTTTATTTCAGATTTTTACCGATATTTATGAAAATTCGTAGATGTTTGTCGATATTTGTAGATATATTTGAATATTTGCAAATATTTCTCGAAATTTTGCCACATTTCAGTGGATATTTTGAATGTTTTAAGAATTTTTAGTATATTAATTTGTGGAATTGTGTGAATATTTTTCAAGATTTGTGGATCTTTAAAAAATTTTATAAGTTATTGTGATTGTGTTTTTTTTTTCCATTTGGATAATATTTTCTTCTTTTGGATAAAATTTTCCCAATTTTTTTTCAATATCTTACAAAAATTTGTGAGCATTTGTGGATGTTTGTGGATTTACTTTGATTTCAATTTCAATCGTTTATGGAAGTTTATGAATATTAGTGGTTATTTATGAAAATATGTTTTTCCACTAGGATAATTATTCTCTTCTATTGGATAATATATTTTTCCATTGGTATAATTATTTTCAGAAGTTTGGTTTAAGGTTTTTTTGTGGATGTTCCTTAATGTTTCCGGATATTTTTGGATGTTTCTGGATGTTGAAATATTTCTCAATAATCCTACCCAAAAATATTTCTACAGAAATATAAAAAAATATATTTAAAACCATAAACAACTACAATAAATTGTACGTAAAATAATATTTCCTCATTAACTAATACAAATAGTTCCTTTCAGCTAGCTAAGATTTAAAAATATTTATTAACTGTTTAGTTTTAATACTTTTTATTATTTCAGCGTGTAACATATTTAAACGGCTAGGAATCATGTGATCTAAAGTTCTTTGTCCATATTTTTTTGTATACTTAGGAACCATTAATCCTTCATTAAAATTGAGACGAGTATTGTAAGAGTTCTGTAATCTATTTGTATTATATATAGGGTTATTAATGTGCTGGAATATAATTTTGTACCACAGAAATGCTCTCACTGAAAGAATTCTTAGACTCTGATAAAAGTATGAAATATTATGCCATTGTTCGTATAATTTTTTATGATCTAATAATTTAACCAATAAATTTTGCACTGAATATGATTGATATTTGTTTTGCAGGAAAGTCCCCGAGCTGTAATTCCATACCTTATAACAGATTCCGCTAATGATGAATAAATTATTCGAAGTGTAGAGATTGGAACAAAGAATTTTAATTTAAATAATCTACTAACGATTGATCTTAGTCATAAATAAACCTTATTTATTTGTAAATCCCACTTGAAAAAACAATCAATGATGACACGTAAATAAACGTATTCTTTCACAAGTACAACATTTTCACATGTCAACAATGCAAGAATGCCATCGTGTAAACAATCTGGAATATATGTTTTTATTTCAGGTGTAATATATACCTTTACATTGGTGTACATTGGATCTTATATGCATCAGTTTAGTTTTTTTTTTGCATTTTTAATTAATCAGATTCATGAGACCATTTTAAAAGTATTATGTAATCTTTTTGTAAAAGGTCCATACATGTTTGCAAATCACTGCTAGAAATTACCAAAGCAGTATCATTCTCATACACAAAGTGCTTTAAATGTCTAAAAATGTTTTTAATTGATGATATATAAATAATACACAAAATTGGACCTAATATGGAACCTTGAGGAACGTCTGCCATAAACTTCTTTTGTTACTTGAAGTATTTAATATTTTCAATTTAATAGATCGGTTGCTTAAGTAATTTTCTAAGCGTTTTAGAAAATTTTCTCCAATTCGTATTTTTTTAGTATTTTAAGTAATTTTCATTATTTATTAATCTCTCGAACTTTTGAAGCAGCAATTCAGTGTTCTTTTATGGAAACCGTATTGATTGGTATCAATAATGGAAAAATCTTCCAAATATTTAACTAATTTTAACTGAATGTATTTTTCAAGAATTTTGTCTAGTGATGGTAAAATACTAATTGGTCATTAGTTACCTAATACAGTGTGATTAAATTGTGATTTAAAACTAACAGTGAATTTAAAATTTTTAAGGCTTATTTTTCATGAATTTATGAACTTATGTTTGTTTTTTGATACAATTATTTGTTTATTTTTAGATTTTAATAGCGATTATATAAATAAGCATGTGAAAATACAAAATATTACGTAAATACAAAAATGTTTACAGAATGACAGTTTAAAATACAAAATGGTATGTATATTAATTATTATAATTTCTAAATTACATGATTGTTTAATTTTTTCTTACTTCTGGGATTTATTTATGGGATTACACATTTTCTCTCTAGGGGGTCCTGTGCTGAGATGGACTCGAGTTATTTATTTTGCTGTAATTTAGGTGCGTCTTCTATCTCGTTTTTAGTGCTATTTTTAAGATTTATTTTATTGACCTCTTTCAAATTATTGAAGTCAAAATCCTTATTGGTAATGTAAGACTACGCATAGATACAAACTAATAGCTTCTTAAGACATGGTGGGTTTTACGCATATGAAACTCAATGTACACTATAAATAAAACATCCTTACTACATTTGCGACACTATAAGCCTGAATCCATGCAAAAAATCTCAACCTCAATCTACCAACAAAAATTACTTTTACTTGATTGCTTTCGTTCTATGCTCACGATCTACATTTCTTTTTAAAGAATATTTCCATGTGATTTACATTGACCGTAAATAAAGAATATTAAATATATAAAATTAATTAACTGAGACAATATGGTTTCGGAAAAACCGTTCCATTATCAGGTTAAAATATACATATACTAAACAATATTGCGGAAATTATGGCAGAACATATATATTAGTTGTCACAGTAAGGGTGGAGGCGTGACTAGGGATTAGTAAAGAACGGTGGAAGAGCTAGAGATTAGGGGAGGGGTAAAAGGAAATATATTTTAAATGGGGCTGTAAGATAAGTTTTTTCATTGTCAATAATAGAATCATTATTATTAAGGGATTTCTTAATTTCCAAAGCTTCTAATTTATCTAAGCGTTTACCTTTACTATAAATGTGAAGAATATTGATCCCCATATTTTTATCAAAACTATAATTGTTTGAAATAATATGATTAACGAATTTGGAAAAAAATATTATTTTTAAGACATCTTACATGTTCTTTGATTCTAATGTCGAAATTCCGACTTGTTTTTTAGTAAATAAAGTAGGTATCTGACATTTTAAACTTAATTTCATTTACTTTACTTGACATTAACTGGTAGTTTTTTTAAAAGGTGGCTGTCTCCATTTAAAAAAGTATCTGGTTATTCAAACGACGACCAAAGAACACATGTCCTAATTTTAGAAAAAAATCTTAGTTTTTGGAGGAAGTAATAACGTAATTTTCAAATTAAAATTCATGGATTGAGCTAACAATATACTGAATGCCTTAAAATTCCTTTCTAAGCCGAAATAAAAATGTTAGGCCAGTGAGTTTTTTTAATACACAATATATTCAAAAACAGTTGAGGTTACTCTAATTTTTAAATTATTTTTTTATTTTTTTATTCACGCCTAGAAGGCTTTTACATGTTGATACATTTATCATATAGTTTTACAAGGGAATACAATAATGTACACATAAAATAATAAATAGGTGTAAAAGAAGTAAGTAGATACAATATAACAGTATGCAGTTACAGCGTAATTATCACAATGAATAATAGTTTATCCCGTGGTTACATTATAACAGCAGGTTGTACAAAAGAGTATAAGAAGTAGTTAAGTGCATAATATAATAACATAAGTATAAAAGAAGTGAGAAGGTAGATACTATTTAAGTAGCTAGTTTCAGCGCAATAGGTGGGTAATATGAACAGTTTATAATATACGTGTTTATAAAACAGCAAGCCTTTATTATACATGATTGGGTATTTTGCAGAAACATAACATAATAAAAATTGCAATAAGAAACGATGCACATGAAAAAAAAAACTTAATAAATTTAATAAAAACATTCAAATAAACTGATTTTTAGCTTGGACACAGTATTGTAACAGAAAACATCAATTGAACTGAACTCATTACCAAGTCTGTGCAATCTTTGAATAGGAGAGTTCTCGAAATAATTATTTGAAGACGCTGGATTGTTATACAGAGCCGTATGTCTCGTGTTATGACTGGGTACATGCAGGGTAATAAGGCTCGTTAAATCCAGGGCGTCCAATCTGCCATTTGCTATTTTGAAGAGACATACTAAATCGCTCACTTTGCGCCTAGATGATAAATCGCTTAGGTTAAGTAGCTTCATTAAAAGTGTATAATTAAGATTTTCGATTGGAATACCTAACTTGTAATTAATAAATCGAAGAAATTTATGCTGCACTCTCTCAATTTTTTGTTGGTGAATCTTATAAAATGGAGCCCAGATTGTCGAATTATACTCCAAATTGCTTCTCACCAATCCAGTGAACAGTAATTTAAAGGAGTTAATTAATTTGAAATCTTTGACTGTTCTCAAAATAAATCCCAAACATTTCATGGCTTTATTAGTTATTTCATTAATGTGGGGAATAAAAGTTAGTTTGCTGTAAAAAATTATACCAAGGTCTTTTATTTGCTCAACCCTTTTTAGGTGAATGTTGTTAATGGTGTATTGATACGTGAGGGTAAGTTATAGTTAGACATTTTTCAATATTGAGAAACAGTTCATTACGAATGCACCACTCTTGTAGCCTATCAAGATTCAATTGGAATACGTAACAGTCATTGAGATTGGTAATAGTTTTGTAAATTTTAAGATCATCAGCGAATAGGAGTATCATAACTCCATCAAAAATAGTAGTTATGTCGTTGATAAACAAGGAAAACAATACTGGTCCCAAATGTGACCCCTGTGGAACGCCGCTGAAGATTTCAAACTGATATGAAAAATGTGAATTGAGTTTAACCGATATTTTTCTTTAATGTAGATAACATTCAAACCATCTCAAAATATTCCCGGTTATTCCAAGAGTACTTAATTTATGTATGAGAATTTTATGTGAGACTTTGTCGAATGCCTTACTAAAATCTGTGTACACTACGTCTGTTTGGAGACGCTTGTGCATAGTTTTGAATAAATGTTCCTCATAAATCATTAAGTTTGTAAGAGTCGATCTTTTTGCCATAAAACCGTGTTGTAGATGTGAAATTACTTTATTAATTTCAGGCAAGAGTTTGGTAAGCAGAGCAGATTCAAATAGTTTCGGAATTGATGACTGAATACATATAGGGCTATAGTTGGAAATATCAGATTTATTTCCTTTTTTGAAGATTGAAGAAAGAAAGCTCGTTTTCCATTTCTTCGGAAAGGTACCTATTTTTAGAGACAAGTTAATAAGTTTAGTAAGAGGATAAGTCAAGACTGACAAACATTTAAATAAAAAGATTGGAGGTATGTTATCGGGACCAGCTGATTTGTTAAGATTTAGTGATTTCAATTTAGTTCTAATATCACTTTCTTCAAATATACATTGATTAAAATCGATCTTATTGTCATTATTAGTTATTGAAGCGTCGAGCAAAGGAGAGTCGTTTTTAGTATCATAGACCTTGCTGAAGAATTCTGCAAAAATATTAACGACTTCTTGAGGATTATCGGCCATTTTCTTATCTAGATACGTGTTAGAGGGAATACCAGAGTCGTCGTTATTAAGCATGTTTGAAAATTTATAAATATTCTGGGAATTGGCAACAGCCAATTCTTCACAGTTTTCAATGCCCTTTTTGTAACATAATTTGAAATTATTTTAGTATTTGATCTTAATTCATTAAATTTTGCGTAATCTTTAGGATCCCGTGTTGATTTGTAAACTTTATGAGCATTTTTTTTGTCTTTGATTGAATTGATGAAATCTTTACTAAACCATTTTGGGTATTTTTGAACAGTAATTTTAGAAATTGGTACAAATAAATCAATAGCACTATTTAGAATTAAGTAAAATTTATCTACCATTTCATTAATGTTTACTCTCACATCCAAAAAGTTCCAGTCAGCAGAGTATAAAAGATTATTGATTTGATTAAAATCTGCTTTGAAAAAGTTCAATTTTGCAGATGCAGGTGGAATCTTTTTCGTTATTGAACTGTGGTATTCAATCGCTAATGGAGGATGATAATTGTCAATTGGAAGAACAGTTTCAGCAGATGCGGATACATTAACAAAATAAGAATTGGAGAACACTAGATCGAGAATACGAGATTTATATTACATACGTAGTTTAACTGCCGGAGGTTTAAAAAATTTGACATTTCGATAATTTCATGGGAGCCATGGTTGATGTTGTCCGAGCAAGAAGTCTTCTTGTTTTCTATGTCCCATACAACATTAGGTATACTGTAGTCTCCTGTTAAAAGAAAGGTAGCTTCAGGAAATCTCTCTCTCATTGCTTCTACTTCGAGGTAGTGGTCTTTATATAATTGAGCGTCAGAAGAAGGAGGAATGTAGATGCAGCCGACTATATTTTTTTTCCTTTTCGGAAGATACCATAATGAACAGTTGTTCTAGATTTGTGTAGATGCATTTTAGTTTTTTAGAATTAAGTTTTTTATTTATGGATATTAACACACCGCCTCCTCTAGCTTTCTTATTGGTACTTTCACTTCTGTCACATCTGTACACTGAATGTTTGAAGAAACCCAGATTTGTACTTTTGATGTTGCTATGCAGCCATGTCTCAGTGAAAGAGTAAATATCATGATCCGTTGTAGGTAAGGTTGATTTCAAGTCCTGTAATTTAGTTCTTAGTCCACGTACATTTTGATAGAAAATTTGTAATTTAAATTTTAGTTTTTTGGATGTATTTTAACGATAGAAGGATTGTTGTTGATATATTTGATTGTTATGTCGGTCTCACCAGAAGTTTTTTTAATTTCTAGTTGATTTCTGAGATCTGTTAATTGTTTCCGCTGCAGAAATGATAGATCCTGGTACATCCGAATATTGTTTTTCAATGCATATTTCTTGCTTAAGAGAATTTTAGGCATTTAAAAGAATATATAATTTTTGAAGGACTCTAAACCCTCAAGTGTCCCTGCACAGTTTTTGCATAGAAGGAGGTTAGTCACAAACGCGCATCAAATTGGTTAGTAATATTTAAAAACAGTTGGTAACTACTTCATTTATGTGTAAAATATATTATAATATTCATTTCTTTACGGTTTTTACATTTTGACTCGCCATCATTCCAGCTGACTGCTTTATCTCTACATTAACTAATTTCAATTTTAAATTATCCACGTTTATCGACATTAATCAATCGCAATGTCCATTATTACTTTTGCGCGGTGTTTTGAACCAGGACATTAGCTAAAACAGTCGCAGAACTATGATGTTGTTAAAATTTAATGTTTCATTTTTCCTCGCGTTTGTGTGCCATTTGAGCCTTGGTCGGAAACAACAAGAAAACATTTACATGTTTCGGTACTCTCCCGACCGATATGTAAGTCTTTTTAAATTCATTCAAAGTTTATTACTCATCTATAATTATTCTATAATTAATTTACAGTTCATCTATAATTATTACATAATTATTTTACAGTTCATCTATAATTAATTTGCAATTCATTTATAAATCATTTATAATTAATTTATGATTAATTTACAATTCATTTGTAATCCATTTATAATTCATTTATAATTAACTTGTAATTAATTTATAAATAATTTATAATTCTTTTATAATTCATTTATAATTCATTTTTAATTTATTTATAATTCATTTATGAGTCATTTATAAGTCATTTATAAGTCATTTATAATTTATACATAATTCATTTATAATTAATTTACAATTCTTTTCTTCCAGGGTCCATATTACGCGATAACTAAAAGTTTAAGTAGCTGCGAGCCTTCAGGACAAATAGACAAAGAACATTATATTTTTTCAAACGTTCGTGTTTTCAAAATCAGTCGAACTGACGAAGAATATAAAGGAATGATTTTCCTTCCACGAGATGTAAAAATGCATAAGGTGTGTGTTTGTACCTGTTATTTAATTAAGGGTATTTACCCCATATTTTCTTAATTCATCTTCATATCGCAAAACTTCGTATTATGATGTTTTTTTATAAATACAAGCTTTGTAAATACAAGCATACCGACAATGCTCTTATGAAGTTAACTTTTGAACAATAGTGGCTCATTGTGTACAATGTACTAAGATATAATATACAATTATTATTTTAGTTTACTTTGAATATACTCATCTTGAGAGGTGGAACCATGGTACCAATTTTCCAGAAGGAATCACTCAAGCCTTGCGATGACATAATGTTCTTTACTCTTTTATCATTTTACGTTAAACCAGACCGAAACTGCAGGATCAAACAGGTAAAACAGCTTACACGATGAGATATCTATTGTTGTCTACTAGGATTCAACGCACGATCGTATACCATTTTCACGGCAATATCTGTGTCCATATCGGTCTTTAGGTTTGTGGGGTTCAATCAATTTGATTCGATACGTGCGCCATACTGCAAGCAGCCTTTATATTCTAATGTGTAATTCGCTCAAGCATTCCAATCAATAATAATAAGGGGCACAGATGCGTAGTACGTGAACTGTCTTCTACTTTAGTCGTTTCCTCATTGTTGAGGATCGTGACCCCCCCTCCAATTTCATTGGTGGGCAAGGCTTCTTCACTCCTTGCGGTTCTACGCTGCGTGGAAAGTTGCGAACACTGACGTTCCGGATACCAGTGATGATTACGTCAACGCATCGGTATTCTTCCTCTAATTTTCCTTACTTCCCCTTTGCCATTAGTTTCTCCTGGTATGAGCTCTCAGTTTGGCGAGCAAGGTGTCCATAGTATCTTAGGATACGCTGTAGGCAAACAGTTAATAGCCTATTGTGGATGCCTAACTCTTCCAAACTGGATGTATTAGTGCGCCTGGCTGTCTATGGAATCCCAAGTATTTTCTCCAACACCACATTTCGAGGGTGTCTATCCGCTTTCTTTCACTGGCTCCAATGGCCGTTCTTCCCAACCCTGCTGAGCAACTGTTGAGCCGAATTTTTGCCTCAACACTGTTCAAATGCACAAATACACTCTTCCCAACGAAATTCTCGATTAAATATACGACGAATTTAGCATATCAATTTTTGTGGATTAAGTTCCGCTCAACACAGAACTATTTATAAAAATTGTCAACAGGATGAACAAATGTCAATGTCAAACGTCATTATTGGTTCGCGATCTATTTATTGCTCTTCTAATATTGAATGACAAAGATTTATTTCCGTTTTCGAATGTCAAAACATGTTTTTATGTTTTAAATAACATCGAAGAGAAACGTCAAATGTCAAATTTACGTCTATGAAAGTGGGCGGTCACTATTTTAATTTATATGAAAGTGGGCGGGCACTATTTTATTTTCTATTAAAATGGGCGGGCACTATTTTATAGTCTACTAAAATGGGCGGGCACCTCCATAGAAATTTAGTATCAAAATTCTTGGAAACAGGCAAACAGAGCGAATGCTCAACAAAACACTTGGCTTATCGGTGCCTCAGATTCATCATTCGAAAAGTTGGGAAGAACAGCCGTAAGTGTCCATGTTTCCGCACCGCATAATAAGTACGGGGAAAATCAGTGCCCGAATGTGTACTGTACACCTTCGTATATAAGTATATACGACTTTCTCAATACTAAACACTGGTTCAAACTTCACTGGTTCAGTTCAGAGTGGGCCCATATAATTTAACTATATTCCAATGAGTACTACGAACAATTATTTTGATTCCGATTATGTACCCCAGCTAGCGTCCTCTTCCCGTTTCTTGAAAATATTGCCAGTCCTTGTTATCATTTTATGTTTTTTTAATAAACGTTATTGTTTCAGGGGAACTACACTGTACAGGGGTTCAATTTAAATAACTTATCTCACCTGCTGACTGGAGAAAACTCTATATATGAAACCGTCATTGTCCAGTTCGAAATGTTTAGCCCGTATGGTACAATACTATGTCACAAAAATATCTACGAGACTAAGCCGTTGAAACGAGTTATAAAATCCACATTACAAATCAAAAATGAATCACATTTTTAATCAGAATCTGAATGCATTTAATTATTTCACTTTCATAAATTTAGATCTTAACCCTTGGAGTCTTTATTTCCCAGCGATATGGAAATAAGTAAAGCTTTTAATCGAACTTGCTTGGACGTATAATTAAAGCGGTCTAATAAATGTGTTTGAGGACAAGGTAGTCAAAAGGCTAGCTGGAACTAGCTGGGGATGCGATGCCAACACGCTCAGGTTGTATCCGTTGCCCTGGTCTTCTCAACAGCTGAATACTGTCCTTCAGTATTGGAAAGAAGCGGCCACACCTCCCCCATGTTCAACGTTCAGTTTAATGCCACAATGCGGGCCATCAACGGTTCTCTGAAATCCACTCCTCTCCCTTAGCTCCCCGTACTTCTTTATATATTTTTATGATGTACAAATATTCTATACAAACAACAGATTTGTGCAATATACATTTACGTGTAATGCAATATATTCCTTCCATCCAATAGAGCTTACATTAGTAAGCTGTTGCTTGTGCTTAGGAAAGGAATGCTCGTTAATATGAAGAAAAAATTTGTGTACTGAGAACAAATAAAAAGACGAAAATTAAAAAATGTTTCAACTTATGACAAATAAGTATGAATACAGAAAATAAATAACAATTTCAAAAAATTACAAAAGTGTGTAAATATTTCATGTTTTTCAGATATACAATAGTAAAAAATATATATATAAAGAAAGAAAAACAATGTTTCAACTAAGGAAACATGAAAAACTATTTTTATAAATTGCAAAAGTATGTAAATAATGAGTGTTTTACAGATATGCATGATCATCAGTAAATGACGGTAACAGAAATCTAATGTGCATGGTTAATTATATATCGTCGGTACATGAGTTATAATTTAAAAATCACAAAAATTGTGTAATTTACATTTCAATATAGTAAACATCTGAATAAGGAAATTTACAATTTACTACTATGCAATGGATTGACGGCCTCCATGGTCGAGGTGTAAGGCTCTCGACTACGAATCCGAAGGTCGCGGGTTCAAATCACGGCGCGCGGAAGTAAATTTTATTTAATTATTTTGTGTTGTTTCACAATTAATTCATTTAAAAATAATATATAATGTATTTGCGCACGTTCCAGAGTGGAAGATACTCTCAGTATCACCTTGGTGAAAGACCAACATTCAGAATTGAAACGTTATTTGAAATGGCTTTTAACCGTGTTTGATGACTAGATCTGAATAGCCATGTATTCCTCACCTTCCTCTTCTCCTTCTCCTTCCCCTCCCCAATACCTTCAGCCTCACAACATTCCCCAATTGGGGATGTCATAGCCTCACTGACTCCAGGCGCTTGGGAGCAGTTGGAACTCTCGTGCGGTATTCAAAAAAAAAATTCAAAAATGGATTAGGACGGGTGTTTTAAAATATTTTATGTTTTTTCTTGAAATTTTCGTAATTTATCTCTGTCGCTATGTCCGTGGGAAGACCATTGAATAATTTTATACCTTTATGTACTTAATAATGTTGGGCTACTGTTGTACCTAACAGTGGTACTGTTGGTCTTCCCATGGTGTTATTTCTAAATTGCTGAGTATAAGTATATTTTGAGATCTTTATGTGTTTGGAGTATTGCTATATTGTTGTATATTTCTGATAATGGTGGGACTGAAAAGAGTTTAAATATATTGTTCGTTAGGAAGTCATGTGGTTTTTTTTTTAAATAATTTTTATTATTATCCTTTGTTGTGGTAATATTGATGATTTATAAGAATCCCCCCAGCCAACGATCGGGCTAATGCAAAATAAATGTTTTTAAAAAGTTTTCTGATACAGTATTTCTTAGTCCAATAATACGATAATTAATTTTATCATTCTGTCTATGGTTGAATTTATTTGAGATTTCCATGTAATTATTACTATCTATTCAAACATCTCGGAATTTCCCACGTAAATCAACACAATTTTAATCGCAATTTGTATGTCTTAATAAACAGTTATGTAGTGAACTTTAATATGAATTTTTATATTGACGGCATTTTTCGTCAAACTGTAAGACACATAATAAGTTAGTCCTTTTATTTAGCCTCAAGAGATATCGAACCAGGCTTTTAGAATATGTATTTCTCTGTTAGCTGATACTTCCAGATCGTTCCATATATTTTCTTTAAAAGTTATTACCGTATTATCTGCATGGGTTATAATATTTTCACCAATTGGCAATTTAAATATTTCATTTACATGTAAAATAAAAAGCATGGGATCTAATATCGTTCCTTGTGGAATTCCGAAATATGTTGATACTGTTTTACTTAATTTATTATTTATTTGAACTTACTGCTTTATTTGGTGTTGATAGCTTATTATCCATACACTGTTTAATTTATTTATTCATTTTGAAAGCGAGACGTTATCAAACGCCTTGCGTAGGTCTATAAATATATTTTTTCTCTATATCTAAGGCTTCATTAAAGCTTTTGATTAATTACATGCTTAGTGCCACAAGGTGATTTTACCTTAGTGGTTTCTTTTCTTAATAGTTAGTGGTTCTCTTTTAAATATATAGGTGTGACTATGGAATTTTGGAATTACTTACAAATATTCCGCTTTCACTACTTGTAGTTTATTATATGTGTTATTGATTTTGTTTTTAATTTTCAATTTGTATTAAGATCTCTGATCACCTTCATACCTGCAAATAAGAACCCGCCATATTTGGTGAGAGATGCAGCATTGAGGGAATAAAAGAAAGTGCTACAAAATTATGCAATACCTTTTCACGATGATGTCGCCTCACCCTAGATGCCGCCTGAAGTCTGAATAGAAAGAGAAAGGCTTCTTCGGTTAACTTACATGATATGAGAAATGTCCATCTCATACATGACCCCATCGAAACACAGCCCGGCATTTCCCCGGTGGGTTTGATGAGGTCCACAGGACGACTCCTAAGACCCTAGACTGGCTCGCAAACCTAGATATATCCCCTTCTGATCTCCCCACGACATTCATTCTTCTTCTTCTTTCGTATGCGAAAAAAGAAGATGAATGTGTTTCGTAAATTAGAATTTCCCTCAGGCCACTGTAGCATAAGTGTTAAATATGTTATTTTAATTTAATTTAATTTTTATTTATGTTTTTATATTATATTTCTACAGTGTGTAATTTTTTATTCTTAAAATGTATTCTTTTTATATGGCAGACAGAGTATTGCGCTCACCGCTTTGTTCTGCTGAAATAAAACATTATTATTATTATAAAAGATTGTTATTATTAAAAATATATATTTAATGTATACTATTACTGATATTTTATGGGAAAAGACGCATAAGGTATTTGATTTCTTATTTTTTGTGTCCATATTTATGATCCTTGACATTTTACCAATTATTATATGTTAAGCCAAAGAAATAAAACAATTAAATGAAAGAAAATTTCTCATTTATTAAATAAGTTTTTTTAATTTTATTTCCTTTATAAACCACCAGACTGAGCGGCGAAGCTTATAACTGTTAGTACAAACCTAACAGGCATTTTAATTTTTTTTTTTAATTTATGATAAGAATATGTAGGTTACCTAATTATTTTCTATAGAATTTAGGATTTCTATAATTTAAAGAATGCATTTCACAGAAAATCTATTAAAATGTATGGAAAAACCCAATTCCACCAACGCGGGCAACTAGAAACGCCAGTGTAGCATGTTGCCACCTCAGTGTATGGGAAATGTCGGGAGCTGGAGATATTGTCATATTTCTACGGTTTTTAGTATCAAAGAGTGTTCGGAAATGTCGGTAGGTACTTCCTAAAAATAGATAATTCTACGTCATTTTTTAACAACATTTAATATTCCAACTTGTTAGTTTTTGACACTTACTGAGATAAGTACATGGAAATTATTTGTTTTACTTATAAAATTTCCACAGAAAGGATGCCATTTGTATCTACATATTAAATCATGTAATATGCAAGCACTGAACAACCATAAATTCATTTGAATTATATTCTTTTTAAATATGCCAACACTACAAGATAAAAGACGATCAGTCTGCCCTCTTTTGTTTAAAAAACAAATCTTCATTCGTTTTTCTGCTGCCTGCTGAATCGTTCGACTTCTTCGCGTATCACGTCGGGGTCACCAGTTTAACGATATGGTTTATTGGTGTAACGGTTAATTAGTTAAATAATTAATCACGTCGGGGTCACCAATTTAACGATGTAGTTATTTAATTTAATGATCGATTATTTGTATTACACGTGTTTGACGGTATGTGGTGTATTGTGTATACTTACCAATACTTACCATTCGCTTTCCTGCTTCTGGCTGAATCGGTCGTGTTGTAGAACATACTAGTAACTTGTTGATTCGCATATTGCATCACTTCTAGTTTATAAATTTACCTTCTGAATTTTGTACGCGTTGAGAAATAAATCAATCAAATGGTGACCCTTCTTTTATTAATATCTCCGCGACAATCTTTAACGAAATCGCTTGGTAAGTATTGGTAAGTATACACAATACACCACATACCGTCAAACACGTGTAATACAAATAATCGATCATTAAATTAAATAACTACATCGTTAAATTGGTGACCCCGACGTGATTAATTAATTAACTAATTAACCGTTACACCAATAAACCATATCGTTAAAATCAAAATAAATATCATGGGTAAAAAATGTGCACTTAAATAAGCGATAAAAAATACCTTAAAAAAATGAGTTATCCAATTTTTCCTGTTCATCATCGTACCGTCAGATTCGGAAGTCAAAAATAACCTCATTTTTATTTAATCATTGAAGAAAATAATATTAACATAACCTAAATGAAACATGAAACCGGAATAAACAACAGAAAATAAAAAGATTTCAGTCGCATCTGGACTCGAACCCAGGACATTTGCCTATCCGGGGAAACCGCTTTACCAACTTAGCTAGTGAGATCAGTTCAATTTATGTCATTTTCATCGATATCATATGTCAAATTCAAGATTTGTCAATATTTTTCTCCATTTTTAATCCCATACATTTTTATTTTGTCATAAAATCAGTTTTACTTGGGGTTGCCATAGTAATGAAAAAAATTGTTTGATTTTTTATTTAATTTCCAGATTTTATTGACACATTGCAATGTTGGTGATAAGCGCCCTTGAGGAGATTTTTCACAAAAACGGCGCTATGCAAGTCTTCCAGATATTATTATAAAGTACTTAGAGTCCCAGCTGCTCTCAACCATCTGGAGCCAATGATACTATGGCGTCCCTAACTGGGGTATGTTGTGAGGCTGAAGGTAGCGGGGAGAAGGAGGAGATGGAAAAGAGGAAGGTGGGGAGGTAACTGGTTATTCAGATCTGGTCATCAAACACGTCTAAAGCCATTTCAAGAAACGTTTCGATTCTGAATGGTGGCCTTTCACCTGGGCGATAATGAAAGTACCTAAAGTTGGGTGTTTTAACCTCCGCCAGATTCCATTGACGGTAAAATAGACAATCTGCGCCGTATCGAGTTGTTGGCATTTGAACGGTCCCCGTTAATGACTGATTCTCGGCCCGTTTCACCTTTTGATCAAAATGTGGTCAGCCGTCATGCTGTTAAATTATATTTTTAAAATATTGTTTTCTGGCCATATAACCTACATCTAAATATAAACAGTGCTTTTAAAAAAATAAATGTATCTCCCACCAGGTTTATAATTTTAAATCCTTTAAGAAAAAAAGTTAAAAGTTGCGATGTTATGTAACAAGGTATAAAATATCGTTTTGATGGAAGAAATGATGTAAAAAATAGTTTCTTAAAAATGTACCAACCATTTTAAAAATTTATAAACTGAAGTAGAAAACGATCCCATATTGCGGCAATTGTCATTTATGGGTTACTTGCATTATACGAATATCAATGATAATTCTTTAAAAAAATATATTTTTAAATTAATTTTATATGTAAATTAGCTGGTACTTGACGTTGCCCGGTCTATTAAGAGTTTGGAGGAAAGTTTTATAATCCCTAACCCCACCCCTACTCCTATCCCTACTCCTACTCCTAACCCTAATCCTACCCCCACTCCTACCCCTACTCCTATCCCTACTCCTACCCCTACTCCTAGCCCTACTCCTACCCCTACTCCAACCCCTACTCTTATCCCTACTCCTACCACTACCCCTAGTCCTACCTCTACTCCCACCCCTACTACTACGCCTACTTTCTACCCGTACACAGTAATTTTCCTCTTATTTTGAACGTCAAGTGTACAAAATTTCATCAAGAAGTACCAAAATTTGGCTTTAAGGGTGGGAAAGGTGAATAGGGTGGTTTTTCGAAATCTCATGAAGACAATGATCTTCCTCTTGTTTTAAAGGTCAAGTGTGCAAAATTTCACCAATCTCTGAATAAAACTGTAGATTTGTATACAAAACAAACACACACCACCCGCCCGGGATATTCTTCTTTAAATAATAGAAAGAAGATAGAAAAAGAAGAAGAAGATAGTTAGATGAAGAATACAGATCGAAGAAAAATATATATAAAATAAGATGGTTTATTATAAAAAGGTTAAAATAATTCATATTTAACATCCTAGGTGTTTGTAGGAGGGTCAGCAATCCATTGCTTCAATGTAACACCGGAATACTACCTTTTCTGACACTGGTTTTAAAAGTCAAGAGCATGTTAAAAAAAATAATGATTAATGACTTAATGAAATTAATAATGATTTTTTTAACGTTTTGGAATGAAAAAGTCATAATCCAATTTTACAGCTATAATATTTCTGCTGGCACTCAAAAAATCTCAACGTACCTACCCCTTAGATTCCTTAGAATAACAAGCTTCCATCTGACACAGCAATGTCATGCAATAATGTACTCTGTAGAAGGTAACTTTAAGACTCATTATCGCATAACATTGCTGTGTCAGATGGAACCTTGTTATTCCGGGGGATCGATACGCTAGCAAAAAATACACATATTGTAAAATAGGTTAATATTTAAATGAAAATTTTTAAAAAAAGTTATCATAGCACACAACAATAAATTATTTAGTCGGACAATATCCCGGTATTCTAATTTAGGATTGCAATTTGTACAAAACTTGTTGAATAGATGATTACTACTATCAAACTCTAATGACTCCTGAATCCTAATAATATAATAGATCAATGCCTGTGATTAGAGGATATGACTGAAATATTTCTACGTTATTAGTTCCGAGGGGTCGACAACCTTTTGCTGAAAAAGATTTAATTTTTCAATATACAGTCACGATTTCCAGATTTTCAAATTATAACGAATTTCCAAAATAAAAAAGAGTACAGTTGGTTATCTTCTATGTTCTGTTTTTATGCAGAAACTTCTGTCGCAATGAACCTCCACATCAGCAAAAATATACTTGCAAACTTATCACGTAATGTAAGTTTCATTCAAAGATTAAATCTACAAATGAAAAAAAAAGCAAGTGCACCTCTGCAACCCGAGGATAATTGAATAAATATATCGGTTTCCATATTTGATAAGTGTATGAGAGGTTAGGTTTAGTCACCGAATGGTTGCTTTGCTTTGACGTGTAGGTTAAATGGTACATAATAAATGATTAATAAGGAATTTAATCAAGCTGAAAGCTTGTTTGAAGGGCTCCAATCACCTCTTCATGAAGAAGGTAATAGCTTCAGCCGGGTAGAGCTATGAGCCTCCTCAAGGTCGAGGCACTACTCTTCATCATGATTACAAAGTTAAGTTGTAACTAAAAGAGTATACTTAGTAAGTAAAGGTATATTAGAACAATATACATCAGTAAGGAACGTAAGGTTTAAAATTTTTAGATACTAATTCAACCTAAAATATTGGTTTATGTACTAGTTTTTTCTTTTGCGCAAAACTACTACTTTAACTAACGCAAGTTATACTCTCGCTAATTGAAAAGGTTTCAATTAGCGAGAGTTTGTTTTAAATAACATTATAGACTCAAATATATTTTGTACGATCTACCGGAAGGTGAACATTCACCATGCTCAAGTCCATCCCTTAATACATGATAGAGAATTCAGAATTCATTACCGGCTCCAGACGGTTGGGAGCAGTTGGGACTCTTGTGCAGGACCATTTTCTACGAATACTAACTGATCTAAACTGGCTGAGTTCGGCGAAGCGGAGACTGCTCTGGAAAGCCGCTAAGATTCCCCTTTGCCGGCCTGACCCTTGGAATCCTTGGTAGCGGGGAAATAACTGGATAGCTGGCCTGGGTCTCTCAAGTCAAGCCTGGACATAGTAAACTATGATGTTCGCTGCAGCCGTATTCGATGGCCATGTGGGTCACCGAACGATCTGATATTTTTAAGAATGCTTGTCACGAAAATACTCCGGAATCTGACGGATTATTTACCCGGTAGTAATCTTTGGTGTCTAATAACCAAAGATTACTACCGGTTTAATGCCGCCAACGGATGGCCAAGATGCTGATAAATCCCAAGCACCGATTTTAGTCGCGGCCACTATCTTTCTTTTCAAACAAATACGTGAAACAATCACTGTTCATTCTGGAAAATACCATTTTATAATTTTTTTGTAGGTTTTCTATGAATATCGGTAGATCGATTGATTTTATCTGAGATATATAGATCAACCGAAATCGGTATAAATGGCATTACCGGTTTGGAATTCGGGGTTGAAACGTTGGCCGATTATGCAGTGGCCCGATTTATAGCCACTACACAATCGGCCAACCTTCCAACTCAGATTCTGAACGATTGTGTGGTGGTAGCATTACAATCGTGGTTGCAAGTTATGATACGCTGTCCAAAACATCTAAGATTTTTGACAGTAGGAGCCATATAGCTATGGCAGGGGCAATAGGTTTTTCTCGAGAATATGTGTTGTCTTGAAAATCAAGAGAAATAATCCGCAATGTGTTTGTTTAAATTACGTCACAAATGGTGTGTAAAATTAATTTGTTATATATTATATGATATTAGCATAATAACCAAACATAATCATAGAAATTTTAATTTCTCTTGATTTTAGATTTAGTAGGCGGAAGGTAAAGTTAAATTTGCGTACAACGCCATCTATGAAGAAGGCCGAGAACTTATTTTGACACCATAAAATAATGTACTGACAATATTGGTCAGAGGTAAGCAAACACGCTATACCTATCGGATTATAGAGGACACCACTTCCGTTGGCAAACAGATCGAATGTATACAGCCACCACTATCTTCATCCATAATAGATAGTGCATAAAGATGGCGGTGGTAAAATAAGAACAATAATACTATCGGATATTTACAAAACACTATCATAATTCCCATACTGGCAATAAGGAATTCCAGTGAAAAATAATATGTCTTAAAAAAAATCCATATAGATCAGCAAACACCGATTCTGAATATAATTTATTATAATGTCATTATATAAAATAAAACTTATATATTCCCCCCCCCCCCCCGACTATTGAACGGGCCAAACGACCTCGCCAAACCGTGGGACAGGTATCTCGTTGTATTGGTAAATATATTAAACGATAGACAACCTTTCAATATTAATATTAACTTTAGAATTAATTAAGTAAATATAAGAACATTATTGTACACTTAGATTAAGCTATTTTATAAGTAAACCTATGTTGAATACGGTTCTCATACCTAAATTATAGCCTTCGAAATAATTACGGAACGGGCCTACCAGGGGCACCTAGTAATTAACTTAGCTAATGGTCGACACTAGCGTCAGGGAACCGTTGCAACATCTCCGCCAAACGGGAATAGGTAGAAGTATTCCCTACAATCCCTACGACAACTGACAACCTGACAGTTGAGTTCAGAACCCCGGCTCGGGAGGTTGTCCCATCTCCGCCCTTCGGAGAGACCGCCAAGGCCAAGGGACAGTTGACTTCAGGACCCCGACTCAGGAGGTTGTCCCATCTCCACCCTTCGGACAGGCCGTCTAGGCCACGGGACAGTTGACTGCAGACTTCCGCCTGGGAAGGTAGCCATCTCCATCCCTCGGAGAGGCCGCCCACGCCCTCTGACCGCAGTTGCTGCAGACTACCGGCCCGGAAGTTACTGGTCTCCGCCCTTCGGAGACCAGCCACAGAGACGCGAACACTCTGGAGCCTGGACCCTGAATAGTTATCAGAAAAGGAAAGTGCCTATGAACTATTTTAATAATTCTCCAATCGCCCAGTGAAAACTAAGGCTTTTACGTAGCATTTAAGACCTGAAGATAGAGACTTTTCAGTACAATTAAGCACTTAACCTCTAATTTTATTGTACCTAGTTAAGATTAACTTTAATTGAAGACTAACCCCTTGAATGTTCCGTTTGGAAGAATAAACGACTTGTCGTAATACATAACGTAGGTTTTAGTTCCTACCTTTTTGCGTTATTCCAAGAGATATTATTAAGCTAGAGAATAACAAAATATTCAAATATTGACAGGTTATTTATAACCCGTGAATGTTTGTCTTTCTTTGAAGAATTAATTTATACATATATAAAATAATATATATCGTCGCTGCATATATAATATAGCTTATGTGCCGTTTCGTACATTCTAAGATGATCGAGTAAAACTGCTTTAAAAAATAATTGCAAAGACTAGATTTGCTAAAAAGAATAGATTTGTTAAGCTGGAAAGCTTGCCTAATAATTGTAAAAAATATTTTTACCAAATCTAGTCAGCAATTATTTTTTATAGCAGTTTTTCTCGATCATCTCAGAATGTACGAAACGGCACATAAGCTATATTATAAATGCAGCAACGATATTGTGTTTTACGGTTGCTTGGTGTGTGTTTTTTTTAGTCATTACTACCTTTGATTTACTGCTAACTAGCCCCGTTTATTATTAACACACTCTCATTTCTCGTGGAAATACCGAAAACTTCCTCGAACTGGCAACCGTTTTTGAAACGTCAAAAATATTCCACCCGGCAGAAAATATTTGCAGACGACAGGTTAGTCTGGAAATAGATTTACCTGGCTTTTGACACAAATTCTGAACTCGATAAATTAGAGCGTACTTCAATTTGCTGTTTTGTAAAAAACTGAGTTATGAGTGTGAGTTTTTCACTAATATACATAGCAAAATAATACAAATTTTCCGCTATTTAGTTATTTATTTATTTTTTATTTGCAGTTGGTATGAGAAAAGCCATTGAAGGCAATCCCCCAGTACGAAAACGTGTAAGCATGTCGCTCATGAATAACATGGGGAATAAAAGTAAGATGAAGATTTTCCACACATTTATGAAAAAGTATGGCACGATGGACTTTGTGAAAAGTTTGTGCACGGATCCTGAGAAGCTGCCGTTTGTGGCGGTCCACGTCCTCATCTGGGAACTGCTCATAAACATTTTTGTGATCCAGCGGGTTCCTTACACGGAGATAGACTGGAAGGCCTACATGCAGGAGTGTGAGGGATTTTTAAACGGTACTTTGGACTACTCCCTGCTAAGAGGCGACACGGGGCCACTAGTGTACCCTGCCGGCTTTGTGTACATCTATTCCCTGTTTTATTACATCACGAGCTACGGCGAAAACCTCAGAGTGGCTCAATACATATTCCTGGTCATCTATCTACTGCAGCTTATGTTAGTGTTGAGGATATACTGCAAGACTGGAAAAGTTCCACCATATGTGTTAGTAATAAGTATCCTGACGTCCTACAGAATACATTCTATCTATGTTTTGAGACTTTTCAACGATCCTATCGCTGTGTTATTGTTATATGTGTCGTTAAACTTCTTTTTGAGTTCCAAGTGGACGGCGGGAAGTATATTCTTCAGCTTGGCTGTTTCTGTAAAGATGAATATCCTTCTATTTGCCCCACCACTGCTGCTTTTCTACCTGAGCAATATTGGCTACATCCGAACAGCGTGGCAGCTCTTCCTGTGCGCCGCCATCCAGCTCGTCCTAGGGGCTCCATTCTTATTGGCCAATCCTGTTGCATATTTAAAGGGCAGTTTTGATATCGGAAGGGTTTTCGATCATAAATGGACAGTCAACTACAGATTTTTGCATTTGGAGTTATTTGAAAATAAATTCTTCCACATTGGTCTACTTGTTTTACATATCGTACTGCTCGCCGTGTTCTTCCCGATTGCCAAGAAGTACTTCCATAGTTATGTTAAACTAAAGTATATCCAAGCGCAGCTGCAGCCGCAGATAGATGCCAAAAACAAAGAAAACAAAACCAAGAAGCTGAAGCTCAAGCCTAACTCTAAAAAGGGGTCTCTGAAGCACCGCCAACAGATAGTGGAGACTGCCAAAAGCGAACCGGAGAATTTATCCGTCGCACAGAAAGACTTTTTACAATCCTTTGAGAGCACTCTGCAGAAGAGCGCCGGTGGGAAAACAAAAGAAGAGGCTGAAGCCCCCAAAAAGAAAAACGAAGATCCTTTTTACAGTATCAACTTTAACCGTACCAACCAGCTGTTTATTTTCCCCATGTTTTTGGCTAATTTCATCGGAGTGGTTTGCGCGCGCAGTCTGCATTACCAGTTCTACTCGTGGTACTTCCACTCCCTGCCATACCTGCTCTGGTGCACGCCCTTCTCCACCATCATCAAGTTCCTGATCCTGGCGCTGATAGAGTTCAGCTGGAATACCTATCCCAGCTCCGTCTTCTCCAGTTCCTTGCTGCACGCCTGTCACATAGCCGTGCTGTGGGGAATATACAGGAGTACTAGAAGTTAGGAAACTGTTCAAATGATACTATTATATTGTAAATAGTTATATTATCCGTTTTGTACAAGTATTCATTTCTCCAGATATTTAAGACATATTCCGGCAAAGACAAAAGCAGAGGTAAATCTCAAGACCTATGTGTAGTTAATATAAAACTTTATTTTATTGTGTAGATAGTGATCCACCTTAGCTACCTAACTCTCAAACGTGTTCATCTCAATTATTTGTGAGTAATAAAAATATGTACCTAGGAACTTTACAATATTTTAAAATTGTAAATATAATGTTTTCAACAACATTTTAGAAATGAAATATATATTTAATTTTTTTTAAATGATATATTATATACTGCAATAAAATCGTGGAAAATCTGTGACCTGACACCATTTTTTAAATATTGTTTCTGACAGAATAAATTATAGATAGATTTTGCACCTTCACTCTATACCAAATTTATACCCATCAACAGTCTTAAAATAAAAATACATTTTGAATTGTGCCAGTGGCGTGGCAATGCTCTATAGCCAAAGATAGGCTGCGTGTAGTTTTTCAAGATCGATTAAGAACTGTTAACATCGAATATTTGAAAATGGCCACTATATTATCATCTTCCGCTAATTGTTGTGGCCGACTGAATAAATCGACATTCAAATTCCCTACCTCTTTATATATAATACAATTTTTTTATGGTTCGGTTTTCTTAGGGTAGACACAGCTTTCCGGCCTTTATGGACTGCACGCCACTGGTAGGTGCAAGTTATATCTGTTATGTCTAATTGAGAAATGTTACCTGCACAATAATATAATAATAATAATAATGTTTTATTATCTTCTTTTTTTTATAAGAAAATAATAAATAAAGATATCCTCGCTTGGATTTCCCCTTGCTGGGGATTTTATTTACAAAATATTAAATTACATTATATTAAATTGATGAAAATAATTGTTGGGTGAGGTGTTTAAGTGCAGTTGAGTGGTTTCGGTGTTAGTCTGTATGGCAATACATTATTGTGCAATGTTTTCTGTAGGTTTTTTACAAATTGATTTAGTGTTATTATGTATTTTAATATGTTTAATACCTCAATAAACAGTTTTATCCTATCCATTTCTTGGTTGAATTAAAATTCTTCAACTGATGGCAAAAATATTTTGGAAGAGAAGAAAAAAAATTTGTTCGTAATTTATTTTTAAAGACAACTAAACTAGTACCATTAGTTTTCCAAACATTTTCCAGTGTATAGTTTTAAGAGTGTGATTTGTGAAAGCTGAGTAGACTGTCTCATCGTTATTTTATTAAAAAAATACAATGAATTATGTACATTATTATTGAATTCCCTACATTTCTGTACTATACATCTGCCCTAATGGACCCTGCAAGGCTGTCTAAAAATTTGGCCCAAGAAGGCGTATGAAAAAGTCAATCCTAGGCAGCATACCAAGCCTCGATACAAAGGGCTATCCCATCAAAGCCGTGATTTCAACAATCCCCGTATTGAAAAAATAGGAATTCCATTACTTATTTGAATGAGAATTCGACATTGCTCCGTTTCCTCTCACCTTTTTTAAATTCATGTTCTTGACTCCTCAGATTGCACTTTCTGTGGTATAGAAGCGGGGACTTTGGATCAAATATTTAATACATATGTTCAACATCTCATCTCTTCTATATCTGAACTCGACTCCAATCTTCCATACAATTATGTAATTTGCCCATAAATAATCTATATATATAAAAATCAATGTAAGTTTGTTTGTCCTCGATGTTCTCGAAAATTAATCTACTGATTTCGCTGAAAATAGCACAGTTTGTTTTTATTAGTGGCGGGAAGGTTTAAAAAGTAGTTTGAATGAAATCCAATATGTAAACGTGTTTCCTTAAAAGTGGGTAACCTCTTGCATGACTAACATGGATAACCGATTGGGTTATTTGATCAGCGATCAAGCATAAGTCATCAAAATTTGACCTGCCGCTAAATGAGAATCGGTGACATGCGGGGACCATTTTAAATGTGGCAAAATCAAATTTTGAGCAGATTGCCAATTTAATGACGGGAGTTCAAATGACTGGGTCTAGCACTGAGTGGGGCTCCACTTCAATCAAAGTCAGAAAGATACATTTTATTTATTTATTCATATTATTTGAACACTATGTATGTATTAAGGAAATGACTGAGAATTTAATTATATAATTCAATATCCATACGAAATTAGTTGCGGACGCTATAAAATTGACAAAAAATATCAAGATCTCATAAACGGGAAAAATTTTAAAAATATTTAGTCATGATAAGAGTAGTAACCTATTTACAAAGAAAAATAATAATTATACACCATTGCATGACCCCTATCTGACGAAATAGCTTCATTTCAATTCTGAGTCACTTACTGATTTTATTATTGATTTTATGTAACGATACAAAAATGCAATTAAAAATTATACATCCATGAAGCTTGATGAAAAATACTTTAATTTATTAATTATTAAAATCCTTCATTTCTCATTCAAATATAATTTGGCAGCCAGAGGATTATAAAATCAGTTGAACAACTTTTTGAAACTTATAAAATATGAAAAATAATAAATGAATGATGCATTTTTATTTACGAAGTATTCTTTAACTATGTACATACATTTCTTTAAATGCAAATCTTTATTCCACATATACTTTAAATTTATTTCTGCTGCAATAAATTTAGTCGGCAAATATTGTGGCGATAATTGTTGAGGGTATATAATAATGGAAATAAAATTTTACAATCCATCCTTATGAGATTTACAAGTAGGTACAGAGGTGAACTTTTATCCAATGTTGTGTATTTATCATAACAAGCGTAGTGATTGTACAATTTAATAATGTGAACAAACATTTTTATAAACAAAAAATAGGTGAAGATTCACCGCAAAACTCTCAAATTATCAATGCATAATAATATTTATGTATTTACAAATAGTACAGTGAATTTGTGCATTTAAACATAGTCTATCTATTTTATTAAAAAAATATTTATTTACGTACTCTCTAACACGATACGGTACACGATAAATGATTCTCTACACAAATTGTACGCTAAATGTCTAGCGTATTGTGTGATGACACCAATAACTGATAAAAGTTATAAATAAAAAAAACTCTTGAAAGTTTTAATTAGTTAAAATATACAGGTAACGCTGTCTCAATATAGAGCTATAGATGAAGCGCGAAATGGTATAATGCTGGAATAGCAATAGGAGCCAATCCCAATCCTACAGCGGGTGCCGACTGCTTTCTGACTAACATAAACTGGCACTCATCTATAAAGCTAATGTTCAAAATCTTGCTATGTAAAAATAAAAAAACAAAGAACATAAAAATATTCTCAACAAATATAATAATTTGGTGTCTCCAAAGTGCATTACGGGAAATGTGTTTGTTGATTTACGTATTACTAAATAATGTGTTTCCACAAACGTATTCTATGAGATCGGCACACATTTGAAATGACTCGCAATAGAAATATTTAACAATTCATATTAGAATAGTCTCTATATCACATCCAATAACCAAACATTTCTTTTTCCTTCCAAGAAACCGTCATAATATCGACGGCACATAGTTTATCATACGATACATTATAATTATATTGTTAGCAACCCATTTATGATTGGCAAGATTACATTATTATTTATTTATAATAGTTGAATAATGATTTAAGACGGTATTTTACCTGAACCGAGACATTGCCGTCTCTTATCTCCAACTAGAGACTCTTTAAATAGAAAAATAATAATGAATTATTTTAGACAGTGGCTTTGCAGGCTACAGACATCCCTTTGTCAGTTTACTAGAACTGTTCAAATTTTCACCTAGAGTTCATTTTTTTTTTTTTAAATTAATTTTTAATTTCGAGTAAATATTTTTAAAAGTTATTTTAAAATGACAATAAATATAATTTTTTTTTCTATTGGAGAGGAATTTTGCAGCCAATTTTTCTATGGCGGGACTTATGTATCCGTTGAATGATTAGTTTACATAATATTCCAACTTAATGTAGTTTTATTAAGTTTTTAAATAATTTCTTAGCTAATGTCTAATGGAGAGGTAAATACCATTTAATTTCAGTCTAAACGAAAATATGTAATTTAACTATTGCTTTGCATATAGAGGTATGAGATTCAGTACTGGTTAAAATAGCCATTCAAAAATATTACTTTTGTACCAACTGTTTTTTATGATGCATTTTCGGGAACATATCGGCTGCCCAAAAACACTATTTTTCTTCTCCTCAACGATTATGAAATCGCTATATTCAGTGTATTAACTCTATTTTCAGTACCACATGTACCACGTGGTGCCATGTAGTAAGAGAAAGCAATTCAGGTAGCATTTAAATGTCCACCTTATTAGGTTTGCCCACACGGCGTGAGACATGCGTACGACACAGCCTTGCAACGCATGCCTCTCGCCGTGTGGACATGCTCCGGGCACACACCGTCTAGCGGAGGCATGAGACGTGTATTGCGTGTGGACAAAGCTATTGAACAATTTCAGAACACACAACAAAAGAAATTACAATGTATGGCTAATAGCTAGTAGGAAGATAATACCTTGCTTTGCAAATGTCACAACCGTTTACCTTCGCAATTATTAACTGACGGAAGACTTTCAACTACACGCTACATATTTTAAAGTGATTGAATATTATTTATTGCGTGATTTGGATTATAGTAAGATCAAAAAAATAAGTTCTTGTGATTACTTACACCATATAAATGCCTAAACACTGACAGCTCCTCTAATGACAGATGCCTGAACATCGCATTCAAAATCATACACTGAATAACTGGGAGATTTTTTTTTTAATACCAATTCAAAGGTCTAAGGTTTATGAACTCCATTTTGAATTATTTAACATTTGCAACTTCAAATAACTTCCCCTGTTAACAGCCTTCTCAGTCCGTGTCATCGTTTGAACAAACTTTAATCAGCCGCAATGCATTATGCATGACCGTAAAAAAATAAAAATGGTACTGATTGCTCATTTATAATGATATCAAATGTGAAGGTGGTCGAAAAAACCAGGTCTTAATAATTCTTTCGGAATTTCCATATTTGCATGCCATATTAGTGGGGATAAAGACTTAAGATAAATAATCATTAATAAATTATGTCAGTGACCAGGCCTTTATACGAGGTTTTGTTGATTTCCATTGTATTTTATTAATGAATATTGAATTCAATTGAATAATATAATTACATGATTAAAAGGAATTAGGATTGGAAAGCAGAGAGAATTAATAAAAAAGCTGGGAATTGTCACTTTAGTATAATATCTCAATCTCCCCTTTTCCCAAATCCTCCATACAATTTCAGATAGAATATGGAGAACATTTACAAAAGCAAACATGTTTGGCTGGCTAAATTTAGTTAGCTTAGAATTACTGGTCTAAGCGCAGTACATAACAATATACAATGTCTACCCTCGGACAGAGGGAAATAACCCAACTGCACTGTCTATGCATGTAAATGGGGTGTGTATCTTAAGTTTGGATTCTGTTGGGGATAAATAATACAAAAAAGTATATTTTGCTCAAACGCTGGAGGACTGAGAATCAGCTGTTAAAGGATTAAGTGGCAAATGTCAAAATATTCAAAATGGTGCTGAGAAGATTTGATGACAATATCAAAAATATGACAGGAAGTTCAAACAACAAGGCCTCAATAAAGAAAATCTACAACTTTTGATACACCCCATTACCATATTAGTTGGTTAGGTTATTTCTGTCCGGACACTTCTACAAGTGTTATGCTTTGTAATGTATGTAAAAGCAAGGAGGACTGAGAGTTACATGGATTTTCACACTTGCAGGAGCTTCGTCACATGGTGTTAAAGTTAAAAAAAGAACTTTCCAGAAAGGAATTATCAGATGATTTCCGGAATGAGAATTATATTACAGGGGGGATTGGCACAACCCTAAACACACATCATTAATCAGCTGATATTTGAATTTTGATACAGACCGATTTCATAGGTTCGTTCCGATTCCCACACATAAATTTTTACACAAAATGGCTTCACAATCACTATTGCCAGAAAGAATTTCTCACAGTGAAGATGTAATATTATTTTAGAGTAATTACGTATACGCAGATAAATATTCTCGACTAATTAATCAATAATTTCTAGTAACTTCTGAACCCATGCAGAAAAGTCTGTCTAAACATCAGAGATAAAAGTGGAATTAAGTTGGTTGGCATTTCATAAGCCGTTACCATGAAGATTTCTATTCTCTAACATTGAAATTTACGCATGAGATTTTCCTTCCAAGTGAAGCTAATAATTTTAATAGTGCAGCAAACAAAATCGTACACTAAAAGAAAAGTTTCCTTACGATGCGGTATTGCAGAAGTTATACTACCATTATTGCACATTAATAAATTTACGAGAAAATATCTCCCAATGTGTGAATATTGAAGCAGAGAATGAGTGGTTACTTCCAGAGTGTTTCCTCTTGGGGTAAGAATAACTTTGCAAAATAAAACATTTCAGAGACCCAGGTTCTCCCCTACTTTTCCTTTAAAAAAAACCCTCCACATAGCATCCCCAAATACAACAGACTCTGAGGGAAACTTCAGGGCTCGCTGTATGTTAATGTAAAAAAAATGCAAAAATATTTCATTAATGTTTTCCATCAGCCGATTATAACCATCTGCCAAACATCCAACTTCCAGCCAATGTTTTATATGTAATATCTAAAAACATATAGTAGAATACCAAAAATAGTGGCGTTTATTAAATTTAAGGAAATATTAATGGTAAATTTAGACACAGTTCTACCAACTAATATTCACGGTTTTCATTAGCAAAGCAAATAGGAGGTACATGTACATGGTTTGTGATGAAAATCTACTCGTATCACAATAATGAAATGACCGTCCAGAGATTTGGACGGTTTCAAACCTTCATCTTTTTTGGTGTGGGGAGCATTTCATTGAGGGTGGCTTGTCTCTTGGTAGCTGTCCGCATGGTGTAGCCGGTGGAGATGTAGTCACTTCTGCATAGCTGCTTCTGGAGCTTCTTGGCCAGCGCAAAGTCCCGCTTCTCCTGCACTATCAAATCCTCGATTCGCCTCTGCTCCTCCAGCAGGGACGGGTCAATGTCTTCAAACTCGTCCAGATTGCCGTTCACTTCGCTATTAGATCCGTTGAGTTTCATCCCGTTCCGCCGAGAATGTTTCCCGTCGCTGGATTTGGGTGAGGTATCTTTAAGTCCGTTGATTACGTAATCGCTGTGGTTGTTGTTGTGTTTGATGTCGTCTCCGTTCCTCTCTTCCTCGGCCAGTTGGTTGGACATCCTTCTGGTGACAGCTTGGTTGCTTTTATCATTTGGGAGGTTATCTTTACATTTTGGTAGCTGTCCGTTTCGTCTGAGCACTCTGGTATTGGGGATGCTAATCTTGAAATCATCATTGCCGCTTATTGTGTCTCCGTTATGAGTTTTGCCGTTGGATAGTTTACTTTTGTCTTTTAATTTGTTTGAATCTATGTGATGATCGTCTGGCTGCTTGTTATTGATGGTGGAAGGATCGGTGGCAGAAGTTAAGTCTCCGAAGGAGATGCTTCGCTTGGATCTGGTGAGGACTTGGTCTCCAGGAAGTGTTCCGTTAGATCCCAGCTTCACGCTGCTCCGTGATGATTTTCTAGGACTAGTCTTTTTAGGAGTAACTTCATTATGAACTATAGCCACCTCCCTCTTGGTGTTGCTTCTCAAGTATTTATTTCGACTTCCATCTACGGTTTCATTTCCACTGCCGGATTTTTTAACATTTTTAGGTTTGGTGGGAGTTACTTTAGTGGGAGTGTGGTTTTTGACTGGGGTCAACTTCTTTCTATTGGACTTGTGATTAGATTTAGGAGAGGGAATTTTTCCTAATTTAACAGCTTCCTCGCGTTCCTGGAAATAGAAAGACAAAGTCAGTAAACAGAATAAATAATGAGAACACTAGAAGGCCGGCAGGCTCTCCGAGGGATGTGTAATATAGTAGGTACCTTAACGTAGGAGGCAGGGACGCTCAGGAGGCAGACAAAGGAGGACTGCGGCCGGTGCGGCCACGCATCAGAGTTGCGGAGTTTCTCGAGGCCATTCATGAGCTGAGATATCTCAGGAGCCCTAGAATTCAAAACAAATTATATTGTTCAATGCACACTGTCTCCTGTGTATCAAACACATAACGGAGATGGCTGCCGATTATAGCTATTTTTGGTAAATATAAATAGTACTGACCTGCCCAGAGTAACTTCGGGAGATGTTCTTCTCGCTCGAGGCTTGACAGGAATGCATTTCATCGTTCTTCCGCTAAACCTAAAAAAAGCATTCCCAAACTAAATTACTATATAATATATATACAGTAAAACCCCTATTTTACGTTTTTCAAGGGACTGAAAAAAAAAAACTTAAATGGAGGGAAAATGTAAATCGGGGGAAATGAAAAAAACTTTTTTTTTAAAATAATCTTTGTTAATTTTTTGGTTGAAAAAACAATACATATTTTATTTTTATAAAAAAAAAACATGTAGGTAGATTAGTTGAGTATTGAAAAAAAATATTTAATTTTCTTTTATTAAAAAATCATATTTGTTGAATTTTTTTTGTATTGAAAAAATATTTCATATATTATTAAAAAAATCATGTAGATTAGTTTGTTTAATTTTTTTTTTCTCTAATTCTTTTTCAATTGTATATATACATTTAAAAGTTTCGTTTTGAACGCCACAAATGTGACAACTGCGCCGGCGCATTGTCATGTGCGCGTCCAATCACGGCACAGATAGCTAAAATTGAAAGTGGGCGGCCAATCACGGCGTTTCGCGCCGTACGGCCGACCAATCACGGCACGACAGATAAACATGTGTCTTCTGCGCCGACTCATTGTCAAGCGCGCGTAAATCACACATTTTGAATATTTTCGACGTAAATTGCGGGAAAAAAACGTAAAAATCGGGTAATAAATGTACTAAAATACATCGGGACTGAAATAATAACACGTAATTGGCGGGAAACGACGTAGCACTGTATATACATATATTGTTTAGACCACACAAATTGTAACCCGCAAGTTAAATATGCAGAAACAATGTTGAACAAAGCAGTCATGTTACAATAAAACTCGGAAGGCTCCACATAAAAAATTTTCATACTTTAGAAGTTTGGTTTACTTGCAACTAATTTTAAGAACAATCTATACTATTCAAATATAACAGCTTAAACATGGCCAAGATCGTCCTTAATCTATGAAAGTCAAAAAAAAATAACAGTCAAATTTATCCCACATAATACAAGGTTTTCACATATCCCACATAATGAAAAGTTATTTTTTACCGGATCCTTGGAAGTCCTTATAAGAGAGTTTCGCTGCATATAAGATCTATATTCCTACTTAATACATTTTCTACCAAATGTACACTGAATTTACATACAAAATGTTGATATGTATTATCATGTAAAAGACCAATAGGACATCAGTGAATAAATAAAATTAACCAATAATAAGTGTGAAATCCCGATTTGGCAAAAATTTGCCACTGTGTTGTTTATAATCTTACAAAAATAAATAAATAATCTTCAAATTTCATCTTGTTAATATTATACTGTCATAAAAGGTGCAACTGAACCATCAATTAGTAAATTAACAAGAAATAGCCACTCGATCTTAAGGTTTACAGTTTCTTTACAAAAATAGAGAAATAAGGTAAACATGGAACATAGTAAAATGGGCATACAATCCGAGTACTTACTGAAGCAGAGCTATGTAGACCCTCACCTTATCAGCGTCCTTATTCTACAGCACTCTTAAGGTGATTTGTCACAAAAACGGAGCTGTACAAATCATCCTAATATTTTATTTAAATAACAATAAAAACACTTTATTTAACCAGTGTCTTTAATATTTCAACATGTTTAGAGATCAATGGTTTTATTATTTCTATTAATAATAATTATAACAACAGAAATTACAAAATGGTGTATGAGGATATTTAATGGTGCTTTACAAAATTTACCAATACTAAAATTTAATAATAACTAGATGTCTAATTGGCCGCCTCACGCAAAGTTCGGGAAAGCAACTCCTGAGGCTGTTCCAGGAGAGGCTGGGCCTGCAAAGGACGGAGACTGGAGAAGTAGCGCAGGACAGGGACGCCAGGAGGCATGTCAAAGCGATGGGTCCCTGACCCGTTTAGGACAAGAAAGAAATGAGATGAGAAATAAATAATAAAAGGAAGGGGCATCCTCACCTGTTGATGGGCGCCGGATGCAGCGGTTTAAAGTAGCACAACTCCTGCGCCAGCGAGTCCTCGCTACTGGTGTCGGGGTCCTGCGTCCCTTCGCTGGGCCCCCGCGGTGCTCCATGCTGGCGCGGAGGGGGCTGCAGGCGTGGTGGACCCGGCACGCCCCCGATGGAGTCGTGGTGGAGCACCACACCAGAGCGTACAGACAACTCCCGGGAGTGGCCGGCGCAAGCTTGCTGGGGCTCCCAAACCTACAATTATTAAAAACATTTTATTGTTTATTAAAAGTACGAAACATTGAAGAAAATCCAACAAGGCTTAAGAGGAACGGCTGCACTGCCTGTTTCATACATAACTTAATTTTGGATTTGAGGCCAAAATACCCATCCAAAGTGAATGATATATTTTTTTTAATTAAAGTTTTAGTAAATATCTAGTACGCATGAGAAGTATTTTATTTATTTTTGTTTTAAATTATGAAGTATAAGGGCATGAAAAACAATCAATGTTCATAATTTTAGAGACAACTATTTTTTTTTTAAATTATCATATTTGCTATGTAATGTATTTTAATATATTTTCTAATTTCTTTTTTTATATTTCATTATATTTTCAAAGTAGACGGGGTAAAACTTTTTTTAAAATCACCGTTAGCCCCAAACAATTGTTAAAGATGTCTCTAAAATGGCGAAAAATCAATTCCTTTAATGGCCTATATTTCATAGTATAAACCAAAAATAAATAAATTACTTGTAATCCGTAATAGATATTTACTAGACTTTATGTGAAAAAAGACAATTAGGTTTAGGTGAGTATTTTGGCCTCAAATCCAAAATAAAGTTTTGTATGAAACAGGCCCCCTTGATAACCAAAGATAAGTAAACTTATCAATGTTTATATTAATTTTTGCACATAAGACCGACAGGAGGCATCTGAGGGAATATCTTGAAAATTATAGTGTATTTGACCTCATTCCAAAGGGAAGATACTATAAATATTGTCCTAGTGAGAGATGACTAGAAGAGGAGACACTCTAAATCTGAGCTATTGTGAGGGATTACAAAAAAATAAAATAATAATATTGCGTATAATACATACGTATATGTAATTAAGAATTCTCACTGTCTACCATTAATAACCAGAGGTTGGGCGATATTGTAGGGCAGTTTAAGGAAGGGGCCATAGAAAGGGATTTGGTGAAGCAGTTTTCATACCTTGGGCTCGGCCTTGGAGGTGGAGGGATGTTGCCCCGCCTGACCCCACAGCTTCACGTTGAGGAAGTTCTTCAGGAATCTCCCGCACCTCCCCGTGGTGGACATTAGCTCCGGAGACGGCGGAGTGTCCCCGCTGCTAGTCTTCAGATAACTGAAAACAGATTTATTGGGCATTCTCAAATCAATTGTATCTTCTTCTAGCGATTAATCCTATATATAAAAACAGATATTATTTTTTATTTGATTTGTCCATTCCACTATTACTTACTATATTAACAAAATATTATTTATCCTACTAGCCATGTTTATGAATTATGATTTTTCTACCTTCGTATGGTGGGGGGGTCAAAGGGTAACATCTAGGTGTGCAAGCCAGTCTAGGGCCCTAGGAATCGCCCTTTGGAGCTACCAAGCAAATGGTTTACTTTAGTTAAGTCACTTTTACATTATGTATACTATAGGATAGGCCACGCTGGACATAACCTACTTGTACTTGTGGGCTTGGTTTAATTGGAAATCACGGTATTATATATGATAAATTCAACTCACCCATTGCTTTTTCCTTTCACGAGATAGTTGTCAAGCGTCCCCCCCTTGTTGGCACTGGACAAGTGCTTGTAGAAATCTTTAGAGCTGCTATTGGGCGTTTGCGTTAGACTGGAGTTGAGTGAAGTGTTATGTGTACGAGAGTGAGGCGCGTTGTGTGAGGGGTTGTGCTGCTGGTGGATGGGGCGGCGGTGTCCTCCCTGCAGGCGCGATGTCTCGGCTAACTGGCGCGCCAACAGTTCATCTTGCCGCAGTTTGGTTTTGATCTCTTCTTTCTCCCGCTGTTCTTGCTCTTGCAGCTCACTAGGGAGTGTCAGAAATTTGATTTATTTATGGCCAACAAGGCTTTTGGATTTACATAATAGGTAGTTATGAAATAATTGTGAATGCTACCGGACGAATGTTTTAATCAAATGTGTTTTGCTCTGCAACCTGTTTTATGAACGCGAATTTTAGTTGTGAGCCAAATTTATAATAATAACTAAACACATATAATATAAGATAAAACAATGATTAAATTAGTAATTAATTAGTTAATTATTATTAAAAGTTTTGCATAACATGCCGCACTAGGCAAGCCTGTTTTGAGCATTAATTTTAGCAATTTGTTTGTGTACTAAAAATTTATTATGTCCATGGTTGCAGCTTATTTCAGTGTGGGGCATAGTTATTGTTATATCTAGATTGTTGCTATGAATTTGGATTTTGATAATACATAGATATAGGGGTCACCACCTATCACTACAGGTTGTATATATAATGCTTACATTAAAAAATCTTCCTTCTCACACGTCTTGTATGAGAATGAAAGACATAAGATACTAGAATGTCGAATTCCCAAGGAAATTTCACCAACGTAGGTTTCTTTCGAATCGTAGAACTTTTATGGTATTGCTAGTTGTAAAAATAAGAAGAAAAAAAGCTTCAATTCAGACATGATGAGGTAGAAATTTAACATTAATCACACATTTATTCGTTAATATTTTTACGGTAAAAATAATATGATAATATTGTTATAAACATTACTATCTACATAGTACCTGCCTGGGATCGTTTGATTTCTTTTTAAACTTGTAACACTGCGTTCAAAAAGTCATTGTGCTTTAGAAAAATGAATTCTTTAGGTAATAAATTGTTGAAAAGTCAAATACAACAGGTTTTTATAAATGTTTTGCGGCATTATCAACGATAAAAGTAAAGTAAGTAGTGGAAATGGTCGACCATTACATTAGATAAGGTAAATTGTAATTTTTATGATGGTATTCGCGTAATATTTTGCTGAAATGTCATCTATTTCTAAATATTTGGAGTACTTGAAGAAACATTATAATTTTTTTTTTTTAATATGGTAATCTTTTACAATCGTATAGCATTCTTAATAAACATTTTATTTTTAAAAAACATTTTGATTGAACTTAATTACAATAAGAAACCGCTTTTTCAGTTGGAGGAGACACTAAATAGTACATTTAAAATTACTATTTCAAAAAAATTCATATGCGTAAAAAATTTTAAAATCACAACACGCCATGTTAAAAGTTATTTGATGTGACCTTTGCCGATAGGTACTGCCAACCTAAAAAAGAAAATAAACTATTTCAGTTGGGAGAGAGACCAAATAAGGTTTTTTTTTCTTCTTTAAAACCCAAACCATAATTAACTAACTAACCATCACGCCGTTTCTCCGCAAGGGTAGGCAGAGAGGACAGACTGCCAAACAACTCGATCTTGGCATACACTTCTTGCTTCATTCACTTTCATACAACGTCTCATACATTCTCTTCTGTTATTCTGACTTCTGACATGGCCCGACTCAAGTATTTGATTCACTTGATCGTGCCACGTCTTCCTTGGACGTCCCCGGCTTCTTCTTCCATTCACATTCGTGTCATATATTCTCCTTACACTCCTTTCTTCATTCATTCGCTCTATATGCCCAAACCAACTAATCGTCCCGTTCTTAATCTTGCTCACTACGCTTACATCAGCCTTGCATTCTTTACGAATCTCAACATTTTTCACACGATCATATTTGGTTTTACAACACATTTGTCTCAGAGATCTCATTTCTAAACGACGAACCTATGAAATAGCTTATAGGTTATTAGTTTGGGTTATTTAAAAATGGTTATATGAGGTCACAGGGTTGGCAGTACGTATCTGCAAACGTCACATCAAATAACTTTGAACATGGCGTCATGTGGTTTTCACGTTATATTAATTTTTGTAAAATCTTAATTTAAGTGCATTACTTGGTGTCTCCCCCAACTGAATGTAAGTGCATTACTTGGTGTCTCCCCCAACTGAATGTAAGTGCATTACTCGGTGTCTCCCCCAACTGAATGTAAGTGCATTACTTGGTGTCTCCCCCAACTGGATGACTTGTTTCTTATTCTAATTAAGTTCAATGTTTTTTTTTTAATAAAATTAGTATTAAGAATGCTACACGATTGTAAAACTATACCAATATTCTGTTTCTCGAAAAGTTTCTGTTTTTTTTTAATTATCTTTGTTATTTATGAAATTGAGATTTGTTAATACAGCAAGTAGCGCGATGATGGCCCGGTAAAGAGGATTCACAACACGACTCAACGTTCCAAATAAAAATAATTTTGTATTTCCATGAAAATCCTTGATAATTGAAAAGTTGTCTCAATTGATTATTACATCATTCGCATATCATATGATTTAGAGTACTGCAGAAGCGTACAGTGTGACTGACACCGTGTCAATGACAAAGAAGGGAATGAAGACTGCCGAGGAAAACAGTACCCTATTAAATCTACTTAAGGCGATTTGAAAAGGAGCTCTAGAAAATTCCCCGCATCTGATTCTACAATAAAACACGTTTTACTACGTTATGTATTTAAATATCGAGATGAATTGTTTGCTTGCGGGTATACATACGAAGTATAAAATGGAATAAATTGTTATTATAGGTTTGAAGCTCAATTCCCCGAAGAAACTTATAAAAACACAATATTTTATTCTAATACTAGCACTTTCGTAAAGTTTTAACGTGGAACGCCTCGAGTGAGAACGAGATGACAATATTAATATACCGCCTGAAGAGATTGCATGTTTGATCGAAAAAGGGTCTGCGTAACAAGCTCGCAGGTTAATAAACACGTTTGCCATAATTAGTGCCTTTTTTCCCGCTTGCATATGTTGCTATCATCTGTAGATACCGCCATCATTCAATAATATTGTTACTCACTTTTGACCCATCGCCTATTATCTCTAAGACAGAAGTGCACAGACTTTTTAAGAGGGCTGCACCAATAGTCGGAGAAGGGTCCCCAAATAGCAATATAATAACCACTCTCTTCATGGTTGAGTGGTTAAGATCCTTTGCTACGAATCCGGAGGCCGCAGGTTCAAATCCCGGTGTGGACAAGTAAATTTTATTTGATTAAATGATGTTATTTCACTATTTTTAATGAAAAATAATATGTAGTATATTTGTGGTACGTTCCAGAGCGGTAGATACTCTCAGTATCACCCTGGCGAAAGGCAATCATTCAGAATCGTAATTTTGCTTGAAACGGCTTAAGCCGTGTTTGGTGACCAGATCTGAATAGCCAAGTACTTCGTCTTCCCATCTCCTTCCCCCCTCAATACCTACAGCCTCACAACATACCCCCATTGGAGATGCCATAGTCTCACGGGCTCCAGACAGTTGGGAGCAGCTTGGACTCTTGTGTGATATCACATAAAAAATAAAAAGTGGGGAGGGGGGAGGTCCACGGAAAATTAAAAAAATGGCAAAGGGGTCCACGGGGAAAAAAGTTTGGGAAACTACAATATAATAATAAAGGTATGGCAATGAGGTAGGATGAAAGTAGAGAGAACGCTGTAGAAATGGAGGTACAGGCTAAAATAAATGAGATGGGTCATAAACCACTATCGGTCATAGAGATATAATGTTTTTAGTATGACACCGCGCACTGACGTGTCACCAACATCCTTCACCCGTGCTACTGCAAATTGCATCTACGCACAGCGACTTGCTTCTACCTACACACCAAATGCATAGCCGGTTTGATAGTCCGTGCAGTTTGGCCATAGATCAACGAAAGTCGGCACGTTTCCATGCCATACCTCTCTGTTTCTATTATCCATGGGTAAAACATTTACCGTATATGATCATATTACAAAATGTCTAATACATCAGGAAATAATGAATAAAGAATGTGAAAGTTGGAAATTACAGATTTTTAAGAAATTCCTATTGATTAAATTTGTAATCACAAAAGGAAAAAAGTTATTATTGTTTGCAAATAAACTGTTTCTTGTTAAAATTGAACTTGTAAATCTCCTCAAAGTGGCATAATAAACTATTAGAATAATGCCGTAATGAGGAGATGCCTTAATGTTTTAAAATAATAATTTGTTGCGATTTTTTATTATGATTATGTTTTAACATTTTTACATGTCTAATTACAACTTGCCCAGAACAGTATAATAAAATACTGCGCTGGGAGAATCAATTTTTTCATGTTTATTGCTCCCTACGACCAGATAACGAAAGCCACATTTGAAAGTGTTATCTGGACGTGGGAAACTGAACTAAATTGAAAAATAACATGTCATAATTTAGACTTCCGTCGGATTCAAACAAATTCGGTCAAATGGGTCACATACAGTTTGACGCAGCATGCGTACATATGCTGTAGTGTGCCACTGGAGCGCGCCCTTGCTTGCTTGGGCTGCAGTACAGTGGGGGGTGGAATTTTACTGTGCTCGCCAAATAACATAAATAGGTCAACTTTAAAAAAAAAACGGCAGTCGTAAATTATCTGCAGAACATTAACAAAGTCTTTTACTTTCGTCTTCCCTACTACTTCTCCAACAAACTACCTGCTGCCTGAAGAATTCTGAGAACCACATCGAACGGGAACGAGCCCCCTTTTGCCTGACAATTCCTAGAACCCCCTCAAGTTGAGAGTGTCTTTGGATCCGGCACCTTATCGATAACGAGTGGTCTTTCGATACAGAAAATTAAGGTGTCGAAAGCCTCGGCCTGCCGTCGATTACAAGTGATCTTTCGAGCCGGATCTCAGCCACTCGCCTTCGAGGATGTCACCACCAACTCTACGCTCACGCAATACCACCCAAGGCGAAGGGACGCCTCAACCGCCCACCTAGTGCCCCATATATAAAGCACTGGGTGCGTGACGACCAGCAGCATCCACCAACCCGACATCCCTCGAAGGGAACGAGGGTGTCTTCGGATCCGGTCCCTAAATAATTTACAGTCTTGTGACGATAGGTGGTCGCAAGAGAGGTCTTTTGCGCCCATAAAAGGGAAGTTTCGAAAGCTTCGGCTCACCGTCGGTTACAGTAGTGTCAAATAAGAATGATGTTATACATAATATTACAGTGTTTCGTGAACACGTCATCAGGAGTACCTGTACTGAGGAATAATAGAAGAATATGCATGAGACGATGTATGAATTTGAATGAAGCAAGGAGTGTGTGCCAATACTGAGTTGTTTGGCGGTTAGTCCCCTCTGCCTACCCCAGCAGCGAAACGGCGTGATGGTTAGTTGAGTACTTAGTTCAAATACGATTACGTTTCGAGTCTATCTGGTAATTCAAAGTAACAAAATGTTACTCCAAGCCGGCACTAATAAAGCGTATGCAGTTCGTATAGTGCACTCCTTTACTTTACTCCGGACATTTGCGTAGCACTATTCCGTTCTCGAATAGGCAAGTTAATAATAATATAGTCGGACCGCTTCCTCACGCAGTAGAATCGCGGTATGTCCCATTCTTAGATACGTACAGTGGCTATGATGATATAAGCGTGTGTATTTCGACTATTCCATTCCCTAACATCTTCATACATAGCATTAAAAATAAATGCTTTTGTTTAAGTAATTATAAGTGATATAACAATGAAATAGGTACTGGAGGGAAGCTAATTTTTAACAGAATTTTTCAGTATTAAAATAAATAAAATAATATCTATTGATTACGAGAAACTTATGCAAACAGATTGTATGAAAAAGGCCCGTTTCGTATCACCTTAACATAAATATAATTCTTGAACTAACTTGAGGTTTTTATTTCGATTTCACATATTTATTAATTTATGAATACAAATAAAATCTTGTATGTATTTTAATAATCGATTAGATCGGTACTTCTTATTGTTAATTCACATCTACCGGCACCGTGCAGTTCAGACACGTAAAGTGGCTGGTATGGCAGAGAAGAGAGTATTCACATTACACTGTGCATGAATGTGTTCATAGATAATGTCAGCAACTAATTTTGCCGTGCCTGCCACATTACGTGTCTGAACTGCGCGGTGCTGGTAGATGTGCATAGAACTTTAATACTACATCTTAAATATAATATATTCTTATGTAAAGGTTCCGTTAGTTATACCAGAATGGTCACCTTCAGCCTGACGTATAATACGAAGCAAGATACGACATACGTATACGTCACGATGACGTGAATACGTTATTTCCATGGGAAGCCTATATGTTCTGTGGTTGTATGTTAGCGAAATGAGCAAGATTAAGAAAGGGACGCTCAAATTGTTCAGGCATGTAGAGCGAATGAACGAAGAAGCCGTGGACACCCGAGGAAGACATGGCAGGATTGAGTGAATCAAATACTTGAGTCGGGCCATGTCGGAAGTCGGAATAATAGAAGAGAATATATGACACCATGTATGAATGTGAATGAAGCAAGAAGTGTATGCCAAGATCGAGTTGTTTGGCGGTCCGTCCTCTCTGCCTACCCCTGCGGAGAAACGGCATGATGGTTAGTTAGTTGTATGTTAAAAGTATGTTCAATCAGTACATACATCGTCTAGTGAGACGGGTAAAGTATATGTAACAGTATCATATTATACGCCAATAAACGCCCAGAGTACCGAAAATGAAACAAAATGAGTAACATAGAACAAAACAGGTTAAATGGAATATTTCATTTCTGATTAACACAAATTGTGTACACTCGTTAGTACTAGACGTTGAAGACAGTTTGAAATAACGCCAACAGCCTCTATCATTAGCGATTGTCAACTTTTGGATATAACTATTGGAAATAACGCCGACGTTGATGTGAAAACTGACAAAAATAATAAATAACAATCCTAAAAATATTAGGGAATCACAACGTTAGGGAGTTCCAACTGTTTTGACATTGAAATTTAACAAGTAAAAAGGTGTAACAGTTTATACTTAGTGAACGATATTAAACATAATTTCAAGTGATCTTTTGGTTACGTACCTTCTTACTAGACATCTTTTTGGATTTTCCTGTCCGACACAGTCAACACACGGCACCCAGCATCAAGCAATCCTGCCAGTGCCAAGTAAAGTAGCTGTTGGACGTTGGGAACGTCGATTATCAAATAACCAATATTCACAATGTCGCGTCAGGACATTAACGGTACAATCGCTTGACGCTGGGTGTTATGTATCGGATTGGATAATCTACGAAAACGCTAGTAGGATGGCACATAACCAAACAAAACACCATTACAAATCACGCATAATTATCATTCAAGAAGTATAAACTGTTAAACCTTTTTTTTTTATTTGGTGCCAATGCTGCTAAACATTGGATACATAGTCAGTTGACTGTGTTGCGTTGAATAATATTTGTGTCGGGCATAGTCGCCAAAAAATGAAAACGAATTAAAATAAGACAAATTATTTTTATAACCTTTGTATCGGCGAGACATGGGGAAATAAATGATTCGGTAAACCTGTGGCTTGGCTCGCAGTTAGTTTTGTAAGGAAATGTACCTAGACTGACCATTGATAATGTATGCAAATGTTCAAATTTGAAATGGTGCAAAATATGACCAAATCAATCGACCGGTCAGTGCCTGAGTCGGGATCGCATTTGGGTCTCACCCAGGCATCGTGAGTTCAATTCCTCGGCTGGCTAAGTCCTCCATTACGACACAAGCAACATCTGCCGCTTACTGTGATGGTAGTAGATTTTCAAATATTGTCAGGTTATTCGTAACCAGTGAATATTTGTCTTTCTTATAAAAAAAAAAATAATAAATACGTCAAAACAAGAAGGCTAGAGAGAGAGGAGACAGAGACCAGATGAGCGTCGCAAGACACAGGCGACCGACGCAACATCGGGAGATATTATCAAAAGAATCGTACTATAGCGTCGGGAATGCGCACCTTGACAAGCCAAACGTAGCTACAGCGGGTGTACATACCCCCGTGTTTGTACATAAAACCAGTACTAATCAGATCGCCAGTAACTCTCTGCCTGATAACACCTCTGCTCTCTCACTCTATGCATACCTTCAGCCTCTACTCGCCTTCTCTGACTTCTGACCCTCGCCTCACCTAGAACCCCCAGACTACCACCTCTCACTGAATCAGACCAAGCATCATCACACGGACAAGGCCTTCACGACTATTACACAGAGTACCGAGCTCTACACACAAAATTCTGCGCAAATTGGATTTTTGCAAAAAAATTATAATTATGCAAATTGCAGAATTGTACAAAGGTCCTAGTGCATTTCCCCGATTACCACGGGTTGTCCTTTCTCCTCCCACAAGTAGGAGGTACCTTTTCACCCCTCCTCAGATCGGAACCAGCTGCCCCCTACAGTTCACTTGTATATCACACAATATTTGTATATAGGTATTATAATTCAACTGTTGATGGAAATTTTTGTCAATAGCACCTTTGGGCATTGACAGCATCTAGCTTCTATTTCCAATGGCTAGTTATATTTTGATATAGTACTAACACTTAGAACTTGGAAGGTAAACAATATTAGATCAATGCAAATACAAATTGAATATATTACAACTTTCATGAAAGGGGCAGAATTAATTACATGAAGAAAGAAAAAAAACCTAATAAATTTCACCATAATTTGATCAAGCATACATGACCATAAATAAACAAAACAAGCAAGAAATCAAAAAACGTTTACACTTTTAGTGACAGGGTGGCCTTGCCTTTTATAGAAAAAACAAACAAATATTGGAATGGCATTGAGCGAAAAAAAAAATATTTTTCATTAATATGTAAATCAATTTGAGTGGTGCACTTTTATATAAAGTTTTAATTACAGGCACCAGGCAAACATAAACGGTGGCATCTGTCAAACGTTTTATTGTTTTGTAACGGAGGTAACCTAACCTGACCTGACACTTGACCCGCATCACGGAGGGGAATCAACTGTCAGTCATCCACTATATTGTGCTTCTTCTTTGATCAGAAGATATAAAAAAAATTGGTCAAAAAATACCCTTGAAAGAACAAAGAGCTGGAGAAAGAAGTTGAATCAGAAGTTGTTCAGAACAGCTGAACAGTGACCAAATGGCTTACTATTTTATACAGATAGGGGTTGTGTTTGAAGTATGTTACACTATGGTTAATTAGGCTAATTTATGCACCCCGTGACGAACTGTGGAAGTGAGAGGGGTTACAGTAATCGAACGTAAAAAAATAAAATTGGTTACCGAATGAGTTTTTCCGTTTCCTTCGAATGTTTCTCTTCCAGAAGCTGCTGCTCTCTTTTTATCTTCAGAATTTCAGATTCATATTCTAATCTGATCTCACCGGGTGCACTTATTATGCGAGTATCTTCCTCTGTAAAATAAACAACGATAAATAATATTGTTATCCCTAGAGATCGTGACAGAAAAAAAAAACAAATAACTCCGACAAAAACAAGTTATTGGCGAAGCCAGATGTCAAAATGATAAAAGATAATGAACGAACCTTTCGATATTGCGATATCTTCTCCATTTAACTTGATTTTCACTTCCTCTGGATATTTATTTTTGATAAACTCCCACAATTTGCTATTAATTAAGTTATTTTGTTTGGAAGCCTTCCGGAGCCAGGAACCGATTCGCGTTCTACAAAGCGGACATGAAAGAGCGTTGTTTTCTATCGTCCCGTTGAAACACGCGAAACAAAAATCGTGGTAGCACGGTAACGTAACTGGTTCTATATATATTGATTGACAAATTGTACACATAAAATCTAAAAGTGTCAGTTTATCCAATTTTAACAACTTATTGTCATTTCCCGGCGGCTTCCTCTTGAACCTGGCCGCCATTTTTACTACAAAACAGCTGAGGAAACTGACTGCTGTTTTACCAACTGTTAAATTAGAAATATGAAAACGGTTGTTTTTTTTACAATCAAGCTCAAAACCGTATCAACCATAAACAAAACTAGCCATGACATACACTAGCTGGCATGAGGGTTCGTCGGAGTAGGAACCGCTAATAACCTGATAAGACAATTCCGTTGGAATTTTATGAGACGGCAATAAACACCTCAAAGGAATTGAGCCGAACGACGGAACAAAGGCCGCTGAACAATGCGGGTTAAAAGATAATACCTACAGGTAGACAGGGAGACAGAAGGACAGTAGGCTCTAGGAGACAGTCGATTGCCAGAGTCCGCCCAGGACGGAAGAGTCGAGTGAAAGCTTCCACCGAGGAAGCAAGAGTCAAGGTGCAGTCTTCCACCGAGGAAGCACGAATCGTTGCAAGAGTCCGCCCAGGACGGAGAGTCGGTTGCAGTAGTCCGCCCAGGACACACAGCCAAGTGAAACCTTCCGCCCAGGAAGGTTCCTATTCTCGCTCCTTGGAGAGGCCGCCCAGGTCCTCTGACGACGAGGGAATTCTACGCTTCCATCCCAGAAGGAAGTAACTGAGATCAACATCGGAGACCGCCCATGCCTCTGATTATCGCCGCGTTGCACCTACTCCCGATCCGGAGGTACACGAATACGTAGTGCGAACGCGAGGACTCTACATACAACGCAGCCACTGGACCCTGGACAGTCATCACCAAAAAGGGAAGTGCCTCTGACTCTAATGATAATTCCTCCCACAACATAAGCCAGTGAACCTCTAATTTTAAGTACAAAGACTTTAACAGTAGAACTAAGTAATTGCCTAAGCCAGTGAACCTCTAATTTTAAGTACAAAGACTTTAACAGTAGAATTAAGTAATTGCGTATCTAGTTTTATTGAATTTATTATGTCTAATTAAGATTTACTCTAGTTTTAAGACTAACCCCACGTATATAAAAATAAATTACTTGTAACTACCTAAAATCGCATTTCTATTCCTCCCTTTTTGCGTTATTCCTAGAATAATACCTAATGCCCGACACACCGTCATATCAAGTGCATTTTATGTAAATTATGTTGATAATTATTGTGAGGAAAAAAGTTTTTTTTTTAAGGTAATATACTGTTTTTCTCCAATAAAATTTATGAATACGGCGGAGTAAAACTAGTCAAATCCAATAATTCTACACAGTTATTTTTGCTGTGCTCTTCTCCAAATAACCACAATGCAATTAAGCATTTAAATAGCGCAACTACTCCTGAATTTCGAGAGACATTTTTTTAAATATCAAGGAATTATAAAAAACATTACAAGAAATGAGATATTCTGGTGCGACACGGATTTTTTCACAAACTCTTATCCGGGGTGAAAAAAGGTGTCTCACGTTTGTTTCTCCGATTGAACAACTTTAGTTTCTTTGCGATGGTAACACATAAAAACAAGTTTTTGTTTTTATGTCTATATAGATGGCGCTTGTCAAGCTTGACAGTTCTTGACATAACGCCATTTTGTAGAAATTTGTCGCGTCAAAATCGGCGCTTATTTTTTTAAAAATTGGTTGTTAATTTCAAAATGTCTATAGATTATTTGCAAGTGGCGGAAGAAGAGAATGAACAGCCGATAGAATTACCCCTTGAGAAAGATGGGACTATGCTCCTGACGACTGTCAAAGGCGTTTATCCGGGAGCCTGCGGAATGAAATTTAGAAATCCGGAGACGAACACTCTGAGAGGAGTGCGTCTTGTCGATGGATCTCTCCATCCTCCCACCAGTGGGTGGAATGGAACGGCCGTGTACCTTTGCGTTTTTCCGTTGAAACGTAAAATGGAAGTGGAAGAAGAACCAGAAGAGCGCGGCTCGGCTAAAACAAAGCGCTTGGAAAAGAAGTTAGCTTGCACAGACTTGATCTGTCTGGGCCTTCCGTGGAAGTGCACGGAGGAGTCCGTAAAAGAACACTTCGAGCAATTCGGGGAAGTGGTAATGATGCAACTAAAGCGAGATAGCACGGGTAAATTTAAAGGGTTCGGTTTCATACGGTTCGACAGCTACGCCTCTCAGATGAGGGCACTCGGGCAGAGACATAACATCGACGGACGGTGGGTGGACGTGTGCATCCCCTACTCCAAGGGGGGCGTGGTACCGCAAGTCTCCTCCAAGGTGTTTGTGGGCCGCTGCACGGAGGACATCACCGCCGAGGATTTGAGAACATATTTCTCAGAGTTTGGCGAGGTGATCGACGTATTTGTTCCGCGTCCGTTTAGAGCTTTCGCTTTTGTGACTTTCCTAGATCCTGAGGTAGCCCAGGGGCTGTGTGGGGAGGACCACGTCATCAAGGGGGCATCCGTGTCCGTGTCCAGCGCCGAGCCCAAGCCCCGTCAGAGATCCAAGCCGGGGCACGGCCGAGGGGGGCCCAACCAGAGCTGGAACAACTCCAACTTTGATTCACTCAACATGCAGAATTTAGGGATCAACGCTAATAACATAACTCCCGATACTAATGTCACGGTGCCCATGAGGCTGGTGGCCGCCGCCCTCAATGCGGAGCTGATGGGGGGCAACGGGGGTCGGGGGTCGCAGCGAGGGGGTCAGCAGGGTTGGAATCAGGGCTGGAATGGCAATGGTGGCCGGCACCAAGACAAGGGCTGGGGTCATCAGGGGGGCAACTGGCCGCAGCAGGGCTCCGCCAACCAGTGGCAAAATGACGGCAGGGTTTGAACCATCATTATCCCCCCCACCTTAGAGCACTTGGCATGTTATGAGACTAACATCAAACTAGAATTTGACTCGTAATAAGGTTTTTCTGTTTGTTACTATTTTTCCGATGCAAACAAAATTCTTTAAAAGAATTGGCATTGCACATTAATATTTCTTTTTATAACTAATAATACTAATGTTTGAAAATTTTGTAGTACACTAGGTACGTACTTTTGAGTTTTTGTTTTTCAAAAAAACACAGCTTTAAAAACAATGTGTTTATAGTAGGTCCTGAATTTGTATTTAGGAATTTAGTTAAACTGGGTAAAGAAAAACATTATATCGTTGTACTTCAAATATTAACAATAATATTTCTCACCTTTATAAAGGGTTAGGAGTGCTATGATAGAACCATATCAGGCCTTAAGTTTGTTGTTGAATGTCGCCAGTAAAGCATATTTTGAAAGTATGTACATAAAAGTGAAAATGGTAAAACCAAATAGAAAATGAAGAAGACTGTATTTGACTAATAAATTTGAAAAATGAAATAATTTGACATATTATGTATGAACAGAGTCAATAAGATTGAATATCAATTTTAAAAGTTGAACTGTTATCTTTTTTTTAAATGTATATGATGTACATATTATTGTGATCAAGAATTGACAATTGTTGATATAGAATACTCAAGATTTGCTTCTTTGTGATATTATATTTAACTAAGTAGTTGATCTATGATATAATTTGACATCAAATTAGGTAAAGAGAGATATCATTGCTTTTCATCTACATGTCTTTAAATAAATTAATAATAAATCAGTGGACCAGTCTAGAGTATTCTATACAACATTGGTAACATAATGGGTGTCCCGATGAGAGCGCTAGATTTAATATAATTTGGCTGAATCTTGCAACCAAGGGAAATTCGCTGCAAGGAAACTGCCACAATAGAATGTTTAATTGTTGTGAACGATGGTGACTTCTGGACTATCTCGGCAACAATTTCACTTACTGTGGCAATGTTGTCCAGAGACTGATAGGTACGATGAGGTACAGGTGATTACTATCGATAATCAAACCTGTTTCTTCGAATTTCTTAAATACTCTTTAAAATGTTGACTCATTTGGTGCATTCTGTCAATCAAAAATTCCACATTCTTTGTGAACTACTCCCGCATATTTTTATTGAGCACTTAGTTTTCAAAGTATTAAAGCGTTGTTCTCTTGTTACTTGCAACAATGAATAGATAATGTATGTGAAATTTTGAATGCTCCCAATCTACCATAAAGGCAACGGCGCACAATTAAATTGAGCACTCTTATTAGGACTTCCTTTAGTTGGATGATGATCATGTGTTGGTTTGTAGATTTAAGCTAGCAGTGTAATATTTTGCAAGTCAGGAAATGATGATTGTTTGATTTACAAGAACCAAGAAGAGAATCCAAATAAAGTCGAATGTGATAAAATAGAAGTATCGAAAGTTGTATGGTTTTATTTATACCGTTATTCATTTTTCTAGACCTGCACCGGTCTCCATGAAAATATATTAAGATATAAATCATTTGAAAAGATGCATAAGAATTTATGAATTATGTAAATGGTTCTTTGAATGTCTCGGACTATCTGAGATTAGCCTACCTGCACAAATAAATTATTCATAGAAGAATATTGATTCTTTGTGCAAACGATGGTTGTTTGATTGTAAAAAATTTGCAAGTATTTAGAGAGCAAACCTGAATGATTTATTTCTCAATTTATTGTGGTGATACTTTGATGCGAAGAGCGAAGACCTTGCTGTGAGAAGTGAGAAGAAGACTTTGCATTGGTATTTCTGTAAGTATCGAAGACTACAAAAAGTAGTGACCGAATGAACAAAGTTGGAGAATTGAAGAAATTTGGAAGACAGTACAATCAGAAAGCTTTAGAGGAAAGAGAAAATTACTCTGTAAAACATATTCATAACGGGGACCATTTTGAGCACATGTATGAAGACAATCATGAATACATTTTAAGGTTACATTATCTGTATAAAAGTAAGACATTCTGGTTGTGATGTGCGCAGGTCATCTGCAATTACTTAGGTGTATAAATCGGTACATTCAATTAACGATGGGAAGTCAGGAAATAATCATCTAATTGAAACTTTTGTGATAATAATTGTCTGTGATAGTAATGTTTACAGTCTGGTGTTGGTATAAGAATATAATATCTGTTATTCGATTTTTTTTTACCATTAATAATAATAATAATAACAAAGCATTTATATAGCGCAGTTTTGTGTTGTTTCACTTCAAGTGCGCCATTGCATGACAAATAAATCCTGCACCTTTTTATGTGAATAATTTAGAAAATCATCTCTAGAGCTAGATCCCTCGAAGAGTCCTGGCAGCCTCTAGGATAAACCGTCATTCTTGTCTCTCTCCAATTCCTAATACCCGAGGATGTGGTTTTGATCTCCCAACCAGGGCCGGCCCCATGCAGGCTCAATTGAAGCAGTCCACTCCAGGCGCAATCTTTTTAAGGCACCAAGGCAGTGACGATATCTATTTGAAGAGTTTTATCCAATACGTAGTTTTGTTACTTAATTTTATTACTGTGCAACCGGTTTCGACACATCCGTGTTATTCACTAGCATTCTTAAATACTAACTTAAATTAAACAAGTACAGTTTGCTGTTCGAGTTTGTTAATCATTTATTAGTGACAGGCCCATAGCTTCAATAAAGAAAAAAAAGTAAGTTTAAACATTCAAATATTAATACATATTTTAAACTTTATGCATGAATTGGTAAAACTTAAAATTTAAGTCCCTACCAGTATTCCCTGCCTTCTAATTCTCAACTCCCCCCAAATTAACTATTTATTAGCAAAATATATTTATAAAAATGGCATTAAAATTTAAGTAATTGGGGATTAAAAACACACATTTACACTGTAACTTATTTGCTTCAATTTTATTTGCCCAATATTACATCCTGTTTAAAAGTGACTAATTTAAAGAACAATCTGTACTATTAAAATCTAAATGATTATACATGGCCAAGATCGCCCTTATTGGGTGAAAGCCAGAAAATAACAAAAAAAGAAAAATTGTGCACCTTAGAAATTTTAGAAATAAACAAAAAAATTATTTTAACTAACTAACCATCACGCCGTTTCACCGCAGGGGTAGGCAGAGAGGACGGACTGCCAAACAACTCGATCTTGGCATAAACTTCTTGCTTCATTCACTTTCATACAACGTCTCATACATTCTCTTCTGTTATTCCGACTTCTGACATGGCCCGACTCAAGTATTTGATTCACTTGATCGTGCCACGTCTTCCTTGGACGTCCCCGGCTTCTTCTTCCATTCACATTCGCGTCATATATTCTCCTTACACTCCTTTCTTCGTTCATTCGCTCTACATGCCCAAACCATCTAAGCGTCCTTTCTTAATCTTGCTCACTACGCTTACATCAGCCTTGCATTCTTTACGAATCTCAACATTTTTCACACGATCGTACATGGTTTTACCACTCATTCGTCTCAGAGATATCATTTCTACAGCATTCAGTCTACTTTCATCCTTCCTCTGCCAGTTCCATTCCGCACTGCCATACATCAGAGTTGGTATCAGCACTCCATTGTTGACTGCTAGCTTCGCTTCTTTGGACAACTTTTTGTCTGCGCCAACCGCGTTCAGTTTTCCGTTAACGGAGTTTCCTGCATTCACCCTTCTTTCAATATCCCTATCAGTCTTTCCACCTCTCGTAAACATACTTCCCAAATACACAAACTCATCGACCTGCTCCAAGTATTCATCATTCACAACTATATTGCACACTGTTTTCGTACTCTCTCTTTCAAACACCATGACTTTAGACTTACTTACGTTCATCATTAGGTCATTTTTCATACATACATCGTTCATCCTAGATACGAGGGACTGTAGATCTTCCATACTGTTAGCAATCAGCACCGCATCATCAGCATACAACATACTTGCAGACTACTCATTTTCGCACCCAGGCCCACCTCTTTCAATTCTTGCATACAATTATCCATGTATAGATTGAATAACCACGGTGACATTACGCAGCCTTGCTTAACACCTTTTGTCAAACCACCCCGTTAAATCACCGTTTGCCCTAACACATGCAACGCTTCCCTCGTACAGAGATGCGATTGCATGTATAAGATTTGTATTCACTCCATAATTGGACAACACCTTCCATAACTTTTTTCTGTCAACTCGGCCCTAATAGCACCCCGTACATCAATCACCTTTATTAAGCATGTTTCCTTGCTATTTTGACTGCTCCCCCTCCCCCATTATTTCTGTATTCGTTTAGTTTAAGTTAGTTTTAAGAACGCTAGTCAATGACACGGATGTGTCGAAACCAGTAGCACAGTAATAAAATTAAGTAACAAAAGTACATAGTGGATCATAGTGGATTTCATAGTACTAGAAATTGTTACATAGTTAATGCCCAAGAAATACAAATAATATCTAACACCTAACACAACGCCCTTCGGGTGATTTTACACAATAACGGCGTTATAAAAAAACATCCAAATAATATTATTTAAAGTGATCACTACCTAGACTTCTGTTGCTTAACTAGGCTAGCCGGTAACAAAAAAAAAGTCACACATCGGTGCGCAAATGTGTCCACAGCCTACAACACTGTAAATAACTAAATGTCTAAAAAAAAATTAAAAAAAAAATGTAAATATCCATTAAAAACTTTGTACGTTTTTTAAGGTCATTTTATAAATATTCTCCAGTCCTAAAAATTATTAATATTTCAAATAAACACTAATTCTTCTTGTGCCACCAATCTTCTAATAAATGTAACATCAATAGAAAATGAGGATAAAATAGCAACTGTAAATATCATATCATCTCTAAGCTTAAATTTTCTAATAAAACTGTGTTCATCTGGAGTGACCTGCCAGGTAAGAATGTTTTTCTGTATCTGTTTGTACATAATTAGATAGATAATAGGGTGCTAAGCAGGGGGAAAATAAAAATCACATCAATCATTCCAAATGTTTACAAACATATACCTATCTTTTTTCTAGCCAAAGAGTGAGACCGTGCTATACGAATTATACATATTGCTATCTCATTCTTTCATTGGTTTTGACCAGCCAAAGAACGTACATATTTTTTAATATGATTGCCACACAAGAGTCATAACTGGGGTAATTGGGGTATGTTGCAAAGCTGAAGGTATCGAGGAGAGGAAGGATATGGGGAAAAAGGAAGGTGGGGAAGTGTGGCTATTCAGATCTGGTCACCAAACACGGCTAAAGCCATTTCAAGCAATGTTTCGATTCTAAATGGTGGTCTTTCACCGGACAGTATCTATCACTCTGGAACCTGCTTTAAATATATTATATATTATTTTTAATTGATAAATTGTGAAATTAATCAAATAAAATTTACTTACGTGTGATGGGATTTGAACCGGCGACCTCCGAATTCGTAGCCAAGGATCGTAACCACTCAACCACGGAGGACGTCAAAGAATTGTTGGAGTTTCAAATTTGCAGAGAATGTAGCTTATCGGTAGGGACAAGTTCAATACCAGTTAATCTGAGATATACCATCTCTGCCTACCCCGGCATTTAACGGCATTGTGGATTACAGATTTACTGAACAATTTCAAACCATAAAATATGGTCTCGAATGATAAATAATTCTGGAAAACCAAAATTAAAAAGATTGAAATTCCCTGAATTGTATACTTGTACACATTTTTCATAACTTATAAAAAACCCTTTTCAAAAAAATTATTAAAAAAAACTAAAAAAACAAAATTTAAAAAATTGAGTATCCCCAAACTGTATATTTTTTTAAAATTATAAAATGAAAATAAAATGTTGTCAAAAAATAAATTATATTACAATAATTTTAGATTATTTATTTTCGAAAAGTTTGAGAACCACTGACCGTATTCTAAAAAAAATTGTTTTTTATATGTATATTTAAATAATTATTGAAAATTTTTTTCAGAAAAAAATATATCTCTTTTAGATAGGTGAGAGCCTCTGTCCCGTTGTTTATATTCCATAAAATAAAATAAACAATTTCTACATTTTCAGATATGCAATTAGAAAAAAAATAATGGAAATAAATTTTTTTGTATTATTTTTAACATTATCTCCTTTAGAAAAATTTGAGAACCTCTGGCTCGTGTTGTATAATACCTTTATTTTTTAAACTTACTTTATAATTTTATTAAATTAGACAAAAAAACACGAACAATAAAGTACTTAATTTAAAAAAAAATATATATATATATTGGTAACCCCTAAATCTATTTAATAAGCCTTTAAAATTCATGGAATAATAATATCTAACAATAACTTAATATAGTTTAATAAAATCTGAATAAATAATAAATTAGGTATATATTATTAAATCCAAATTGTTGGCAAGAAAATTACCGTCCAATATCCATTGCCACAATTATAGCTCAAATATTTGAATGCGTGATACTGGATCAGGTCAGACCTCACCTAGCAACTAGCAATAATCAGATGGGATTTAAAAAAGAGTGCTCTACCAACACAGCGATATTTAGTGTGAAAAGAACCTTGGAATACCTCAGAAAGAGAAGAACCACAATGTATGCCTGATTCTTGGACCTCAGTAAGGCCTTCGACAGAGTTTCTCATCCTTTACTATGGGCTGAACTCAAGAAAAGAGGGATTCCATCGAAGATCGTACAGATTCTTGACACTTGACACCGACAGCAGGAAAACCTTGTAAAGTGGAAAGACAGACTGTCCGAACCATTTTACTTGAAAAGTGGGGTCAGACAGGGAGGTGCATGTCTCCAGTATTGTTCAACATATACATGGATGAACTCACCCACAGGCTAAACAATGCTCGGGTAGGCTGCCATATCGGAGGACAGTGTGCCAACAATGTGAGTTATGCAGATGATATGGTTTTGATGGCACCGTCGATAAGGGGGATACGTTTCCTCCTAAAAATCTGCGAAGAGTTCGCACACGAAATAAACATGCTGTATAATCCAAAAAAAAACAGTACTACTGATTATCAGATATGGAGAGGGTCCTAAAAATATTCCACCAGCTTTGTTGAATGGTGAACTTCTGAAGGTGGTAGAAAAAGTCAAGTATCTGGGAAACATCATTACTAGTAAGTTGATGGATGACGATGATATCGACAGGCAAAGTAGAGCACTCAGTGAAAAGTCAAACATGCTCAGCAGAAGATTTCGGCTTTGCAGTCCACTCGTGAAAAGGACACTATTTCTTGCGTTCTATACAACTCTCTACACATGCGAACTCTGGGCGAACTTCAAGAAGGGTGGCATGGAAAGACTTCACGTTCAGTACAATGCCTTCCGCGCGATGTTCAGTCTTTCCAGACACTGCAATGCCTCCACATGCTCACGGAAGGGCGAGTACCTGGATTTGCAGCCCTCATAAGAACCCGAGTGGCAGGATTTAGGGAGAGGGAAAACAAATCCGGAAATGTATTCATTATTGAATCCCGCCAGAGTTCAGATTCCAGCATAGAAGAGAAAAATATTAGCTCCATCAATCTTAAGTACAATAATTCACTAACATCTATTATGTTCTCTTTATATTTCCATTTTCATGAATACATATTATTTGTACATACTTTATGGAATGTGTGGGACTGCACTAACCTCCACACATTCCCCAATAAATAATAATTATTATTATATGCACTATTTTCATTGACAGCTATGAAAAAATCAATTTTATTAGGATCTCGGAGGAATGCAAACAATCATAGATCTCATGTTTGTCTTCCACCATAGCTGCGACACAAATGAAAATAAATTATAAATTCAAGCTGTGTTGGTTGACATGCAATACTTTCATAGTTATTTGTATGGGAGAAAATGTTCAAAATTCGGCCACAGAAATAACCATTTTAAACCAAAAACCATTTTACCTGTCAAAATTTCCTGAAGAACAGTTGATCTGAACGTTTTTTCAAAAATTGAATATTTCATACTACATTTCTTGTATAACAGGCTCTGAATAAACTTCTATTGAGGAGTCATGCACTTTTTCAAATTAATTTTTTAGAAAAAATGCTCAAGGACAATGCAAGAACAAAGATCAAACTTTTTTTTTTCTTCTGAAAACCGTTTTATTATAGCTGTTCAAAGACTGTAGATTTAGGTCTCCAAAGTTAGCCACCATTCCCGCAAGGGTGTTTGTTAACCCTTAATTTGCCTATTTAATACGCCTGTAAGAATACTTTAAAAGCATTTTTTAACTAAAAGAAACAAGTTCCATAAGCAATCTTGACAGTCTCGTGATAACATCGAGAAGATATTGAAACCATGTACACTGGAAGCACGCAACGTGCCAATAGAAACATATGGAACAGAGTGCTCTCGGTTATCACGCATTCTTATAGGCCCTCTACATGATGGCCGATGCGATAGCCGGCGAGCCACTACACAATGGCGACGTTCAGTTCTACTTTCAATTCGCCACTGGGACTATCCGGGGCAACCGCTTAACCAACTTAGCTAATGAGACCAGTTCAATTTATGTCATCTTCATCGATATCATATCTCAAATTCAAAATTTGTCAATATTATTCTCCATTTTTTATCCCATATTATTGGCAACTATCTTTATAATGATTACAAAGTTCTTAACGAACACAATTATTAACTAGAGTGTCTCAGATTAATATATGGTTAAACGGTTGCCCCGGATAGACAGAGGTCCTGGGTTCGAGTCCCAGATGCGGCTGAAATATTTTTATTTTCAGTGGTTTTTTTCCGTTTTCATGTTTTAGGTTATGTTTACTATTATTTTCTACAATGATTAAATTACAATTTTTGTTTATTCATGATGCCTCTTTTAATTTATGTGCCAAGTTAAGCATGTATTCTTAATGTGTTTCAAAGTTTTATGTTTGTTCTAGCTTCGGAAAGCGCTCTTGATGTAATCAATTTTCACAAAAATGGCACTACTTATTAAAATTAGCCTAGTATTATTTTCATGGTCCGTGGCATGTACGATGGTACCAGATTTTATATCTGAAGTATGTTCTCAGCAAGACCTGAGGCATACATAGATTACTTTGGGTCAGCAGATCAATAATTCATGTTGCCAATATATTCATTGAACTGTTAAGTAATTTATTTTATTTTTTTAATTGCGTATATGAAAATATCGACGATTCCAACATAAGGATAAGGTGTTGAATCTGCAATAATTTCGATTTTCATTTAATTGTCATAAACTATACAATTTATTCTATACTTACAGATGTCAAAAAAAAAGGTTGTTTTCCCCTAATTTCTCCTTTTTTAAAAATGAAAATAATCGGAATGCACAATGCATTCGGTGTAGGAAGTAGAATCTAACTTTGTGGTCACTCTCCTGTAAACATCGCAAAATACGGATTCAACACTTTATGCTGGGGCTGTCAAAATGGTTGTTATATTTTTTTCCCCGCCATGCTACGGATGTTCCTGTATTATGGCAAGTAGAGCTGTTTATTATGTTATACAAGTGCCAGTAAATACATTAGGGAGAAGGGTTGGTTTATAAAAGAAAATTCAATGAATGATACAATGTTTTAATAATAATATATATCTAATCATATACATCTTATTGCCTTATCCTACCTAACAAATAAAAAGACTGCCAATATTGATAGGCATGTTGGTGGCAAGGAAGCTTCCTGCTTAGGATACTAAACAAAACACGCTACAGTCCGGCAGACAACCCGACTCGACTACAATCAAATTCAATCAAATTTCACCATGGGAAATATTTTACAAGAGATTACATTGGAGAACAAAATGAAGTAAGCCGTCTCGCCGGAATGTAGCGTTCCTCTAACCGTTAACACGCTGCAACGTCGCTTGACTTTACCATCCATCATCAGTCAGCGGGTTAAAGGTTGGAGGTGTAAAGGTGAAGGGGGAGAGTAAAAGCGACCGAATCGGTCTGGTACCTGATTTGAAGAGTAATTCGTGGCAACTTCGGACAGAGAGGTGCCGCCCTCCCTGGCCCAGTTAAACCCGCTGAAACAGTCTAGTCATGTCTCAAATGGAATAGCCGAGTGAAATGAAACAAGGAAGTGCCGTAATTGGATAATAATATAATGTGGCTGCAGTTGGCAACACTGGACATGAGGTAAACTTAATCTAGTTACATGTACACAATACCGAGAGGCAGGAGAGATACACTGAAAATAAATTAAATATCATTGTCCATTGTCACCGGGCGGGGCGGGGCGGGGCCCGCTTGCTGGCAGGAGTTACTAAAACCTAATTTATGCAAGATCCTCCGCAGAAAGATGACATTGCGATGCGAGTACAAATTACAATTACCCGGTCGAGGGGCGTCTCCAAGGCGGCGTGACAACACGGCAAATTAATAAATCGTCTAATATCCAGGAAAAGTGGGCGAGAGAAGTGTACTCAATGTTTCATCAATCCATCCACCGGTGTTTTAATGCAATTGTAAATAAATAAATAATCATCTTTAAAAGTGTGCCGTGTTCGTGGGGCGCCTTGAACACGCCGCCTTCTTACTTCATCTAATACAATTTATAATTGTGTGTTTTAATAAAGGTATATTTATAATTTTTTTATAAATCCATATCTTATATTCATACAAAAACGTACAATAAAAAAAAGTATTCCGTTGCCGTCGTCGACGGACAATTGGAGTACATTATTAATTTAAAAAAGAATAAAAACACATTATTTAAAGATACTGAAAGAGAAAAACAATATATTTAATATTATGAGAACAGAAGCGGGAAATTTTTACATTATTATATTCAATGGCAACACTGGATCCTAGATTATCAATTAACCGTAGTTGTTCTGGAAGGTAAACACATATATTGCTCTCAGTATCACTAGCAACTCTTGGTTATTATTTAACCTTTTCAATCAATCTGCCATCCAATCCAACTACGCCAATACACAACCACCGAGAAAACCACTGTCCAAACATTTTCTCAAACATTCAATGTTTATTCAATACCACTCTTTTCCTATTGAGACTTTGCAGCACTCAACCATTCATGCCATAGTTTTTGAAAAAAAAAATTACAGTCAAATCAAACATAAATATTTACGAAATGTAAGAAAAATATTTAAATCATTCAAAGTCTATAGATTTTTAGTCAAAAAATAAAGAATTAATTTATGTGACTAGCGAGATGCATTCCAGAAGGTTCTATCCGCTACAATGAATCTTACTTCTCTTTACAAACAGCGAGCATCAGCTCAGATTATTCCTATCTAATCTATCAGTCCAACACAACAACACTCCTCCACGCCAAACATCATTCTAAATCTCAATAATTTAATATGAAAATAGGTTAATATTAGAATATTACACAATGGAGTGACATAGCCAAGAACAGGGAAATATTCTAGCAGAAACGATTTAGAGTCTATTATGAAAACTCATACTCTAGACAAGATATCACTTGTCCTTGCAACACGGTTGTGCTGTTTGAAAATGATCAAGTTTGAAATTCTCAAACAAAAGAGAGATAGACACCGCTAGTTGTATTAATGAAAATAATAACCAGATTAATTGTCTCGCTATTCCCCAGTGCTGCCGCATCGGTGTAACAGTAGTTTTAGTCAAGTCGCTCACAGAAATTGTCATCGCAAAACACTAAAAATAAAAAACAAACTTATAAAGAGTCTCTAAAGTTTAAGTGATTTGGAGTTGTTTTTACCATTGTGTGGTATCTGCGCCACTAGCCGAGATTATATTGCCCTTTGGTAATATCCCCTAAGCCAGCGTAGAACAGGGTCACTTTACAAGCGTCCAATAAGAAGGAAAATGTACAAGATCATTTCACTGGCGTCATTGGGGTTGGACACCTCCGAGCCAGGAATTTATTATTGTGAGTTTCGTTGGGACCGCATATACTTTCATCGGGTCCGGGGCGTCATGATTTTACATCTGTTATGATGGTTCCATTGAGGTCATCTGAAATATAAATGAATTCAATGTCAGAAAAACATTAACAAGAACATAATATTGTATTTACTTAATAGAAAAAACCAGTGTTTAGAGGAGGGTTACACCCCATTAGATTGGAGAAGGGTTGTGATCATGCCTCTATACAAAGGTAAAGGGTCGCGCATGGAATGTGGAAATCACAGGGCTATTAGCCTACTAAGTTCAGTTGGTAAGCTGTATGGTAGGATATTGATTGAAAGTGTACAAATGAAAACAAAGGATTAAATATGGGATGCGCAAGGCGCATTTATGAGTGGAATGGGGTGCATGGATCAGATTTTCTCGTTGCGTATGCTCACAGAGAAGTTTCTGGCAAAAAAAAAAAAAAACTGTTCTGTGCTTTTGTAGATCTACAAAAAGCATACGACAGAGTTGACAGAAAAAAGTTATAGAAGGCGTTGTCTAAGTATGGTGTGAATACAAATCTTGTACAGGCAATCGCATCGCTGTACGAGGGAAGTGTTGCATGTGTTAGGGCAAACGGTGATTTTACGGGGTGGTTTGACATCACAAAAGGTGTTAAGCAAGGCTGCGTAATGTCACCGTGGTTATTCAATCTATACATGGATAATTGTATGCAAGAAATGAAAGAGGAGGGCCTGGGCGCGAAAATGAGTAGTCTGCAAGTATGTTGCCTATTGTATGCTGATGATGCGGTGCTGATTGCTAACAGTATGGAAGATCTACAGTCCCTCGTATCTAGGATGAACGAAGTATGTATGAAGAATGAGCTAATGATGAATGTAAATAAGTCCAAAGTCATGGTGTTTGAAAGAGAGAGTACGGAAACAGTATGCAATATAGTTGTGAATGATGAATACTTGGAGCAGGTTGATGAGTTTGTGTATTTGGGAAGTATGTTTACGAGATGGAAAGACTGATAGGGATATTGAAAGAAGGGTGAATGCAGGAAACTCCATTAACTGAGGACTGAACGCGGTTGGTGCAAACAAAAAGTTGTCCAAGGAAGCGAAGCTAGCAGTCCACAATGGAGTGCTGATACCAACCTTGATGTATGGCAGTGAGGCATGGAACTGGCAAAGGATGAAAGTAGACTGAATGCTGTAGAAATGAGATCTCTGAGACGAATGTGTGGTAAAACCATGTACAAGTGAAAAATGTTGAGATTCGTAAAGAATGCAAGGCTGATGTAAGCGTAGTGAGCAAGATTAAGAAAGGGACGCTTAAATGGTTTGGGCATGTAGAGCGAATGAACGAAGAGAGGAGTGTAAGGAGAATATATGATGTGAATGGAAGAAGAAGCCGGGGACGCCCGAGGGAGACATGGCACGATCAAGTGAATCAAATACTCGAGTCAGGCCATGTCAGAAGTCGGAATAACAGAAGAGAATGTATGAGGCGTTATATGAATGTGAATGAAGCAAGGAGTGTATGCCAAGATCGAGTTGTTTGGCGGTCCGTCCGCTCTGCCTACCCCTGTGGGGAAACGGCGTGATGGTTAGTTAGTTAGTTAGAATTTTTCAAAAGTTATCTGGAGTAAGCGAACAATGTTAACATTTTTTGCTGCATGAGGACAAGTCATTTTATGACTTGTGATGGTCAATAGCTGGAATGTTTTTTGTTTTTCTCCCATCAACACCTCTAAGATTAAGGTTCACTTCTTGCACTCCCTAAAAAGATCCCCGCAACGCTTCACACGACATGCCCTAGTTCGTAAAATCCAAACAGATTTGAGTGGCGCCCCCACTTTGCAGTTGTGACCTGTAACCTCGATACATTTGAAAAAGGCATTTTCAATAAGGTAAAGAAAATGGATTAATGACAATGTAAATCAACTCAAAATAAAAAATAAAAAATTGTGTCAGTCAATAAATAATACAAAGATCAAAGAAATTTAAGAAGATTAAATTGCAAGGAGTGATAGTCATTCAAGAAACACTTCTAGAGCAACAATACAATAAGATGGATTCAATTCTTATTTGTAGTCAGCATGTATGTATATAAATTTGTTTGTTACCTAGACGAAGCCAAAGTTCTTGGCCTTGATGGCCAACAGAAGCTTGTGGCGCAGCACGGCACGCGAGCTGTAAAGCGGCACGTAGAGGCGTGAGATGCACGTGTTGGCCGTGGGTAGGTGCGCGTCATCTGCTGGCCGGATAGTCACCGAGGGCATGGGCTGGAAGCCCTCCTCTGAGGCCGGTAGGGCCGGGGAGCCCGTCCAGAAGTATACCTAAACAAGGATTAAACGTTAGTACAATCCACATCACAGAACCAAAGAAACTAACAAAATGAGAGGATGAAAAAATGCCTATTGTTCCGCCTTGAAAAGGGTTCTGATAATCGGAAGACACGGCCTAATACCCAATGCCAACCCTAGTAAACTTTACTAAGGGACTAAAACTGGGCAGGGTGCAGGAATTTAAAAAAGTTTACCTCCAAAGTGGCTTCCCTTTAAAACCTGCAGGACAAAGGAGTGTTGGGAAGGTGGCAGGATGGTGTTGAGGTAAACACCGCAGCCTTCGGTATAAGGAGTTGGTGGGGAACAGCAGAAGACCGACAAGAGTGGAAGAATTTCAAGACTCCGGGATGTAGCCACAATATTTGTATGTTATTGGCAAAGGAATGAACTGAAATATGGGAGACAGCACAATAGATCTATGGTCTGAATGTTTACGGGAGTAGAAGGTTGGAAAGTAATAACAGTCGGGAAGGTTGGTTGATTAAGTGAGTTAGTGCATAGTTACCAGGTCCTGCCTCTCCAGGTGTGTCATCTTGTCGACAATGGCCCATAGCCAGCGCTTGAATCGTGCCAGACGGTCGCCCGGCTGCCCCGACTCGTCCGTGAAGGAGGTGTAGGAGATGAGCACGGCCACGTTGATGTCCCCCACGCCATTCAGCAGCAGTCGCAGGTCCTCAGCCGTGAGGCCGTCCAGGGCGCCCTCGGGGAGCACGTCCAAGACACCTTGCCGCATTGCCTACAAGAATGGGTTGTGAGCATTAAATGGATAAATTAATACTTGATCTGAAATATCGCTTCTATTTTTAGTGGCAATTTTATTTAGATTTTAAAAAAAATCATCAGAAATATTATTAGGCTACCAAAATTAAGATGGAGAAAATTGGGTCGAGTGAAAGGGTTTCCAGTAAAAGGTATGCAATTCTAAGGAATAATTGACTGTGATTGTATAAAAGGGACTTACTTCTAAGGCCTTTTCCTGTGAGCGCACCATCCTGTAGTGTGCGTATTTCCTAACATAATCATATACATTGATGGCCGTGACCTCCAGGTCTCTACCTCCCCCCACCAGCTCCACGCAGCCGCCCCCTTCCTCTGGACACACCTCCAAACTGGAAACAAACCAAATTACAGTCATAATTGATCAATTTTACATAGCAATTAAATCACCTCAAGAGTGCCTACACATAGGGCGTTGTCTAATGTAGTAGTTTTGAAATAAACGTGTTTTTAATTAATTTTAAAGTTCTGAATGCTAGTTTCAGACCTTACTATTTGGTAAGTCATTCCAAGAATGTGGATGAAGCACATTAAACGCCCTATCCCCAAAACATTCATACTAGAGAGTTCAGCTAGGCTGTTTGACGCATCAGCTGTGCTGTCCCAATTAATGACGCAGTGGTCGTAGCATGTAGCGTGTGAAGTGTTATCTTTCACAAAACCTTAACACACCTATTTGAGGACCCCAAAATGGAAGTCGGTAACTATTTCATAGTTTAATTCGCTAGAAGAGTACTATTGTGCTGTAACTCACCTAAAGTTGAGATCAAGTTCCTGGAAGTAGGGCTGCGCATCGGGCTTCTCGGCGTCGAGCACCAGCTGGCGCAGACTCTCATAGACTACGGGATCGAAGAAGGCCATGTCGTGGAAGCGCACGGGCCGGCCCAGCAGCAGCTTCAGCACGTGGCGGTTCATGAACATGGGGCACAGCTCGTTCTGCAGCAGGCACAGCCCTATCACCCTGAAAACAAAACCCAAAAAATTATATAGACAATGCACGCATTATTAATATCACGGTGTTCATTGAGTCTGGTCTTTAGAAGTGTCACATGATTAGAAGATGGAAACTCCAGCAGAAGGATACTGGAGTGAGATGGGTGAGAATTAGTGACAGTAATGGGCAATCTGTATATCCCACTAAAAACTCTAGGCATCCTAACATACATTTGCACATCTTTTCCTGTCAGAAGTTTCTAGGTTAAGGCAACTATTATTTTCACCTCACAATGTAACTCATTTTATTCATAGAAGAATAAAATAAAAGAATTTTACCTACCAATAAAATTTATATTTTGTTTCCATTGATGCCTAAGAAGTTTTTTGTAGGTCACGCTTAAGAAGTTTTTATGCTTAAGAATTTTGGTTTTTTCGGTACTTTGAAGACTGAATTTGAAAAATGGCCCAATTTATCCCGCATATAAGGTTTTCCCAAGTTTTTTTGTCAGTGGCTTGGAAAACTTCTTAAGAGAGTTCCACTGTAACATGTAAAAGCCCAATAGGGTGTATTTTAATAAATATAAAGGTGGAAATCTTACCTGCCCACATTCCTGAAGGCGTTGACTCGCTCCAGTGTAGGTACGCCCTGGCGCGGACTGTAGTAGCCGCGCTTGCCAGGCGCGTAGAACAGTGGCGCAGCCTCGTCGCCAGGTGCGGGCGGGGGCGCCGTCGCCACCTCCTCCTTGCGAACACCCGACGGCCCGGCGCCCCGCTCTGATAACGTGAATACATCTAGATCTGGAATAACACAACACATATTCAGAGTATGTTGGGCAATTATTGCCTTCTTCGAAATAATAAATTATTTATTCCAGAATATGGGGAGGTTAGTGCAATCCCAAAAAGCATCATATTAAAGTTATCATTAAAAAAAGTATAAAAACAATGTTATTCAATAAAATGCAAATTTATGTAAAGCTGTCTGATTATCTGCAAATCTCCACTCTTTGATGCTGTTGAATTCATCGATTAACAGAAAATAAATGTTTTTTAAGATAAAAGCCTGATTGAACTGAAATCTTTAAAAAAATTACTCTACACAGATGTCTCTTCTTTGAGAATCTATGTGAAATAATGGGTTCCCCACCTTATCTATTCTATGGCCTATTTTATAGAACGAAAGTTGAAGTCGATTCTGCTTTCTATTTCTCGCTGATCTATTTCATAGATTCTTTGAAATAGATGGGGTGGGAACGTAGTTTAAGCCCTTTTCAAGGAAAGGAGCGAGTGAAGTTGGGTCTTAAAGAGATCCATGTAGTAGAAAGGAGAAAATACAAAAATCAGCGTGTCACTCTACAGCCATTACAACTATTGAGTACAAGAAAAAGAAAAATTTACCCATTCTCGTACCGAAAATCTCTACCGTTAACAAAAGTAGGGTAAATGTTTAGCTTGACTCCAGCTGTGCACTGATACTGGAGAGATCCAAGACTCTGGTTCTCAGAAGCATCTTTCATTATAATACCGGTAGAACACTCACAATGCAATCCAATCGCCAACTATCCATTGAGATAAGTGGATCCTATATCTATGAAACTTATTTTGGTGGATTTTCAGACAAGTGTGATGTGAATGAAATGAAAGTTACCTAAGATGGCATCCTGCGGGTGCATCACAATGAGGTCCATAGCTTCGCGCACCTTCTGGCGCAGGGCGTCCTCAGAGGCCAGCAGCATCAGTAGCTGCGCGGGAGACAGCTCCAGAAGCATGCCTGTGATCTTGCCAGCAAATGTTGGATGAATCGTGTGCACCTTGAATTAATATAACAGTTGAATGATTTACTAGGGTCTGTGACAACTCTAAAACCAGATTTGTTACGTCGGTTGACAAATGGCACAGAGAACATCTCAATGGAAGTTTATGGTTAAATGTTTCATCAGCAAACGTGGCAATCAATCCTGCATTATGACATGCCGATATCTCTATTTGGAGGAACTATCGTGTAGAGGTGAAGTTGTCAAAATAATACAATATTACAATACCTTGGGGTAGAGACGTTCGCCGAGTTGCGACTGGTGCAGTGTGAGGTGTTGGTTGCTGTGCGTCGGGGGGGCCGGGGGTGCGGGGGCTCCGGGAGGCACCTCGCCCAGCCCTGGGGGCGAGTAGGGCCGCGCGTCCACCGACAGGCTGCGTCTACAAACAGAGTACCTTGGCCATTAGTGGGGGGCGGCGCCAATGGTCTGTTGGAGTGCGCTGAGATAGAATTTTGACTAAAGGCGTTGAGGACCCATCTTATGAAAAATAGCGATCACATAAGTTCATTTCTGCTGGATTGATAGATATAAAGCCACATTGCTATAAAAATTACCTCATTTCATAGCAATACAGTAGAACCCTGTTAATTCGGACCCCAATAATAAAAAAAAGTGTAATAAAATAGATTTTAGTCGGCACACAAAAATTTGTACATGTAATTCGAAAAAAAACCAATCTGTGCAAAATAAATCATATATTTTCGTAAATCTGAATCCGTCAGGCCGGACGTGACGAAAAACTTTGATTTATAATAATAATTGGATGATTTGTATAGCGCGGTTTTTGTTAGAAATCACTTCAAGGGCGCTGTTATACATCATCCTAACTCATACTATTATTTCGTGAATCTGAATCGACCGTGAATTTGGATTTAGACAAAAATTTTACTTTGAATATCTGAATTTGAAGCACGGGTTGAATTTGGATATACATTGAAATATGTTAATTTTTATGAATTTACTTTGAATATCTGAAATTGAAGGGCTGGCCGCAACAGAAATCACAGTAAGGAATTTCGATACACATTGGGAATATGTCAATTTTTATGAATTTACTTTGAATATCTAAATTTGAAAAGCCGGCTGTGAAGGTAACGAACGGGCTGCAAAATTTCGATTAACAAGTGAAAATGTTGTATTTTTATGATAAATTTAAATGGTCAGCCGTGATGGTAATCGGTTACAAATAGCAACGGTAATCGACTACGAAAATATGATTTACACGGAAATAAGTCGTATCATTATGAATTTTATTCAAATACCCATCTGAATTTGACAGGTTTGTCAAGGAATTTGACTTTTCGGTGATTTGTTTTATATCTATTTTGAATTAAGTGAGAAATTGTTAATTGAATTTCGAATTAAAGGGGTTCTAATGTACGGTGTAATGTAATTTACTGGTGCAAACTGTATACAACAAGATTAGATTTTCCGAATGAATTTAAAGCTTTGCTCGAGGGAAATCAGAATTACCATCTCTCAGGGCAAACTTAAAAAAAAAACTGTTTTGAGATAATGCTATGCTTGCCTATGTAAACTTTAAAGATCCATCAAATAATATATTTTTTGATTCTAGTAAGTATAAAGAGAGGGTGTTTGTTGACGCCGACGCCTTTGGAAACAATTCTATCTGTAGCAGTATGGGTTGGTTGGTTGATTGGTTGGCTGGGATCTTCCAGAAGGGGTAAGTTGATGAGTTGCCGCGAAGACAGAGTGAATTACCTTGTTCTGTACCTACTGGCCCTTTCTAATGCGGTCACAAAAGCGGCCCTCAGGGTGGACCTGCCTACTTCGTCACTTGGAGGTTGGCTGCTGCAAGAAAGACACTGGTATATTATTTGCCTGTCAGTGGCACCTCCTCCCGCATCAATGTCATTATGAATAAGTCAACAAAGGGGTGCAAGGTGCTTTCATCGATTGGAAATCCCAAATTAACAGATTAATACGTCAATGCGGATATAAGTTGTCAGACACTCAGCCTGCTGGAAAATGGTCTTATAGACAGGTTCCAATGTATGGAAGGTAAGTAATTTATAGAATGACAACCTGGAGAGGCTTGTGATTACTGAACAGTCTCCGACCAACGGCTTCTGAAGCCGCATAATTCAGACCCAGAAGCGATGACTATTCTCCATACGGAACATAACAAAGAAAGTCAATATCTCGTTGGGTGGGAGAGGAGACGAGTCATCATAGAAGCTAGGTTAAGTAGGCTCCTGTACCACAAAAAAATTCAAGATACTTAATATTTAAGCATCCTTATAATTAGGGACTTATTGACCTTCAATATGAACTTAATTGTATTTACTCAGTATAATGTCAGTCGAATGGTCTTTAGGGTAGGTAGAGGCCTCTGAACCCTTATTGGTCGTAGTATCCTATCCCTAAAGTGAAGTTTCATATGCAGAAATTAAAGCTACTTTGTGTGGTCAAATGACTTGTATTTACTCTGTATAATAACAAAGTCGGTGGAACTGTTCTTATAGCAGAGAGGAGCTGTGATTTTATATATCATAAAAAAAGATAGTTTACAGGTATAAACACGTTCAAGTCTCCTTTTCGCCAGGATATTTATAAATGTGTAGAAAATAATATTCTAAAAGCAGTTATATCATGTATGCCAGTAGATGAAAAACACAGCAAATTTTATGAAGTTTTGTGGTCTAATTTCGCCAATCAAATTGGGAGCGATTGCTACGATAAAACGTAGATTTCTTTCATTCGTATTCACTCTACTATAAAGGTGTTTTGTTTAGTCAAGGTACCTGTGGTAAAAATGTAAGCCGAATGGTCCTAAAATCAGAGAGCTGCTATTTTCAGGCTTATAATAAATAAAGCTAGGCTGTGTGACCCACCTGTAGGAGCGATTAGAAGCTTGACCATCCACCATCTGCGTGAGAATTCGTTAGACTTATACCACCAACTATAATATGTACCTGTCTGATCGTGCGGGTGTGCGTCCAAGTGGACGAGCTGCCACGCGCCGAGCTGCTTCCTTGCCGCGGGCCCGGGCGCCGCCACCGGTCGAGGTGCCGGCACCGCTGCCTCCGCCATAGCGGCTGGAACTTCCGCTGCCTCCCGGGGCGCTGGAGCCCGCCACTGGGGCGGGCGTGCCGGCATCCATGATGGGCAGTTTTTCGTTTGCCAGGATGGCCTGGGGGAAAAATCAAATTAAATTAATAACAATGGACAAAAGAATTACATACGAAGGACAATATTTAAGACAACTCGGCCATCAAAACAAATAATAATGAATCTAAGGCTAAATAAGAAAGAAAAAAGGTTGAACAATAAAGAGTGAAAATTTAAGAGGATTTTCATTTTGAATCTTTGGTCTAATTTACAATCAAAATAGTTATTACTAATATGTATAGAGGAATTCATTTTGCATCTCTTCTCACTAACACAGCGCATCGATCGATTGATCAAAGATCAAATTCTTTTGACAATCAGTGGGTTGTGATCAACCTGTGTCGTGTAAAATGATCATTGGACCCAGGACTAATCAGAAAACTAAGCATGCCCAGCAAGAAGTCTAAACAATTTATGGGAGTATAACATTATTTGTTGGACATTTAGAAGAGTGATAGAATGTGGTGTGATGGTACCTCGGCCACACTGGTGTAGAATGACCTTGCCACGCCGGAGCCCTCTCCGGGCTCATCCTTGAAGGTGACCTTGACGCGGTTGACGGCTAGCGGGGGTTGTGCGCCGTGCGCGCGCCGGTTGTAGCCGCTGTACGCTGCGTTCAGCTCCGCAAACGTTTGCGTCAGGAGCTTACTGCGTTCTCTCTCCATCTGGGAACAAACATTACATTCATCAGTCATATTATGGATTGATTTTTTTATTAAATTCATAATTATCTCAATGAAGAATTCAGGCTGCTTCATCTGCAGATCCGCAGACAATTTCAACCCTTTTTTCACAAGCGCAGAAGCTTCAGAATACATGTGTTAAGTTGCCATGAATTTTTTTTTTATATGAATACCACACAAGAGTCCCAACTGCTCCCAACCGTCTGGAGCCAGTGAGACTATGGCATCCCCAATTGGGGAATGTTGTGAGGCTGAAGATATTGACGAGAGGAAGGGGAAGAGAAAGTTGGGGAAATACCTGGCTATTCAGATCTGGTCAACAAACACGGCTAAAAGCCATTTCAAGCAACGTTTCAATTCTGAATGGTGGGCTTTCACCAGGGCGATACTGAGAGTATCTTCCACTTGATGAATAGGTACAGGACAAAGAGGGGAGAGTATTTGTTTGTTTACCTTGTGAAGTGTCAGGTCCCGCTGCTGTGCGTTCCTCAGCTTCTCCATGTCCCGACGGAACTTTGCCTCCTTGATGGGGAAACCCCCGAGCTCAGCCACCACGGAGCCGGGCTCCAGGCCCACGTCCTCAGTGAAAACGCGCCCAAACAGGTCGAAGGACAACCGCCAGCGGCCCAGCATCAAGTCGTGGGACACGTACTGGCCCAGTGATGGTTGAGGTCTGGAAAATACAAACGAGGAAGTTAAGCAACAATTTAAATGGAAAATATCAATACCGGTAGCAAATGTGAAGAGGATAAAAAAAAAACTCCGATCCACATATGTAGTGTTAGCAGTAGATTCAAATGCTGCCACCATGGAGTTTGGTACATTAATTCACCGCCAGATGCGTCGCTCTCGCCTGTCGGTAGAACAGCGATCTACACTTGGTTCACGGTACTGCCACGAGAGGCGCGGCCATCGACTCGGTCGACAAGGAGGAGAGCTACGGCCGGACCCCTGCGTCACCCGGGGAAGAGGCTGGCATTCAAACCTCAAACCCTCCGTGTCTGACGATATACAGCTTCTAATATTATACCTCGTTTGCATTTAAATATTATATCACGTTTTCATCTAAATATTATACCACGTTTGCACATATCCAGCGTTTTTATTTATCGCTAACAGTAGATTCAGATACTTGGGAGGAACCAGGAGACATACTTAGGGACCTGAAAATTTTGCATTATTTTTTGGGAAAAGTGGTGTTATTTTTCAGTGAAATTGGCATTATTTTGATGAAATTCACTTTATTTTTTAATAAGTTTGCATTATGTTTGGGAAAATTGGGTTATTTTTCAACAAAAACGATGGTATTTAAAGTAGTATTATATTAGTTTTTTGGTATTTTGTAACAAAAGTTTACATATTATTTTTTATGTAGTCTTTTTAAATTATTTTTTTTCGATAAAAAATACACGACATCACATTTAGGTGCATTCCATTTTATGGCTATTGAAGCTTGTCAAAACGATAGACAAAGGAATGTTTAAAACGTGCAATATTACTTTCTTATTTTAAAATACTAGAAAATCACATGAAAAATATGAAAATTCAGTTATTTATCTGAAAACTGCAAATTTCGCGAAAAAACTGAGAAATTCAGGTGAACCTTTGTGTAAATGTTAAATTTTTAGGTTTCTAAACATGCCTGAATACCCAATGACAGCCCTGCTGATGTTTAGCAATCATAGGGACTGGGCTGATGTCAAGGGAATGAGGTAAAATATGGGAGATGGCCCGAGGGCTTAGCCTATGTAGACTAATTATAATAATATATGCAACATTTCAAAAATCATCGTCTTTTCCTTTTTGTTATCCTAATCAATGTCAGTCTTGTAAACTGTTTTTATGCCCTTATGTTTTTTTTTATTTTGTACAATTAATCAAGTCTTATGCAATGAAATTTAACAAGCACAACAAATGTGCCCTATGGGCATAAATAAATAAATGTAGTTTTTAGCTCATTCAGGTTTAGACATGTGATGGAACCCTTACCTAGGGATAGGATGTATGTCCCTAAGGACTGCAGAGGGCCGCTCTGGTCCACTGGGACCGGCCGAAGTCTCTACCGTCACATGGGCTGATATCTCCTGGGCCTCGGAGGCGTCTGTGTGTGCCATTAGGTCACCCTGGAAGAAGACAAAGCCATTAGTTCACCTGTCATACGCCTAACGCTGATGCATTCAGAAGTCGCTGGAAATAGATTATACTACTTACAGCTCTGACTATTACACTCTTGGATGGACTTCTAGAAGCTGAGGAGCTGCGTTGAATTTCCATAGGAGTGGCTGAACTGCTTGTGCCTGTGGGTGAAAATAAATCACTATCAATCTGAACAAGTTGCATAATTTCTTGGCAATAATCAGTTTTATTTAAATACATACATTTAAGATGTAAGATCAAATTATTTGGGTGAATCAACTAATGTTCCAAATCAATTGGGTGTGAATTAACCTTTGTTCCAATCTAGGTGTGAATTAAATACCGTGCAAATTGTTTGAGTATAAATTTAATTTTTTTCCTTTTTTATTTAGTATGAATCAAATATGGTTGCAAATCATTTTAGTGTGAATCAACCAATGTTCCAAATCATTTGAGCATGAATCAAATATAATATTCTAAATCACCTGAGTGTGAATCTACGAATATTTCGAATTATCTAGGTGTGCATCAAATACCGTTGCAAATCATTTAAGTATGAATCAACCAACGTATTTATGTTTTATATTACTGTAGATATGAATGAACTTGAGCATTACAGCTAATCCGGGAAGGAGAAAGAGAGAGGTGGCACTCACTTGGTAAAACGAGATCAGAAAAATGAAAGGAGCTCTCGAGCTGTTGCATGTGGTGACTAGAATTATTCCTACTGCTTCCGGCCATGGCCGCTTCCACGGCGGCGGCCACTTTGCGCGGAGTCACTATTATCTGGGGCCGCCCAGAATCTGAAACCAAACAATGGACACTTTAGGTTAGGCCCCATGGTCGAGGGGTAAGGCTCTCGACTACGAATCGGAAGGTCGCGGGTTCAAATCCCGGCGTGGGCAAGTAATTTTTATTTAATTAATTTGTGTTGTTTCACAATTAATTAATTTAAAAATAATATATAGTAAATTTGTGCACGTTCCAGTGTGGAAGATACTCTCAATATCGCCCTGGTGAAAGACCACCATTCAGAATTGAAACGTTGCTTGAAATGGCTTTTAGCCGTGTTTGGTGACCAGATCTGAATAGCCAGATATTCCCCACCTTCCTCTTTCCCTTCTCCTTCCCTCCCCAATACCTTCAACCTCACAACATTCTCCAACTGGGAATGCCATAGTCTCACTGGCTCCAGACGGTTGGGAGCAGTTGGGACTCTTGTGAGGTATTCATATAAAAAAAAAAAAAAAAAAAAAAAGGCCCAAAGCCCTAGCAAACAGACTATAACTAAACAGACACCAGGACGCTAGCAACTTGCCAAGTGGTGATCTCTATTCCCAGTGGAGAAAGAACAATGATATTGTACACGTTGCCGTCAACATTGCTGGGATTCTTTACAAGTTATGGATAGATGGACCATCTGCACAACGTGATCGGATATATGTTGCCGAGGGGTTCAACCGAATTCAACCCAACCAAATCTCAGATATAAAATATACTCAATAATTACCCAAAGTGCGCAATATTAAGATAATTAAGATATTGCGGAAGTGTTTGAATAATTCTAATTTTGACTGGTTAGTGGCCGAGTAGACATTAATTTATTAATTGTTTTTGTGTTTAATTCGTAGAACTCCATTTAATTTTTTTTTTAAATGATGTAAATCAAATTAAATAATGTTATTATTAACTTCTGCAAGTGTTTTTAGTTTTTATTATCGCGCAGACGGGAAGGGCTTTCTCAACTAGATTCAAAGAACACATACGACGTTATAAAAATAAAAGCACTTCTCAAAATTCGCAGAACATCTCTTAGTAAATAATCACGTCCCGCTTGACAACAAACCTAAACCCTTGCATATAGAAAGAAAGGGTCTTAGATTAAATTTACTTGAACAATTAGAAATTAATAAACGAACTAATGATCCTAATATAACATTAATTAATAAAGTAAGGAAAATTATATACTCACCGCTTCTCAGTATGTTCACATTATCAAAACAATACAATACACTTAAATAAATCAATTAAGAAAACATTATCATTTAAATACGGAAAACACATCATAAATGTAAAAACCTCACAGAATAGAGAATTTTAATTATTTTTTATCTAAATAGGATGTACCGATAATAAATCATTATTTTTTAAAAACCTGTCCAAATTAGAAAGGAGTGTGAGTGAATAAAATCATATAAATAAGTCGTCACAATGTGAATTGACCGCAGTTTGAAAATGGCCTTGAACGCCAAAACAGCTGTCACAACAATTAAAACTAAAAATACTCGCAGAACTTAATAATAACATTATTAAATTTGATTTGCATTAAATTAAAAATAAAAAATCAGTTCCCACCCGGGAGTCATGGGTTTAATTCCTCTGAGCTATGTCATCCATAATTGCAAAAGTAACATTTGTCGCTTATAATGATAATAGTGGATTGTCAGGTTATTCGTAACCCGGGAATGTTTGTTTTTCTTAATGTTAAAGTTATTTCATCCAACAATTTTTCATTGAAACCATAAAAATATTTTTTATCTGTCTCTTTTTGCTATGCAATGTAGATAGAAAAAGCAGAAAACAGCGGCAGCAGCTGTCCTCTTTCAAACACGCTGGCTACAAGAGAATATCATTACGATTATAATATTAAGGGAATAAATTGGGCCATTTTTCAAATTTTCCAATTTTCAAGGGACCGAAAAAACAAAACTTCTTAAGCGTGAAAACTTAAGTGGGAACTTCTTAAGCGAGTTTCACTGTAATAAAATATTTTGCTCTTGATGTTGAATGTGCTCGCTTTCTGAAAACAGGACATTTCGGCATTCCAAAAGTTTCCTTAGGGACAACGGGAAAAAGTACGGAAAAACTATTATCTAAGACGGTCATTAAAGAATACTTAATAATTTGGTTAAGATAACATTCTCAAACTAGGATCTTCAAGATCATAGTTGGGTTTTGTTGATTTTAAAATGTTAAATTTTCAGTTGACGAGTTGAACGGAGCACCAAGGATGGTGGGGTGGGTCACCTGAGGGACTGTGGGGGGCGTGCTCGCCACTGGATAAAAGCCCGTTGCTGGCGGCAGGCAGGAGCGGAATCTGATATGTGTTGTTGTGGTTTCTGCTGTCATTGTTGGTCATTTGAGGTTGTCTGAAAAAATATCACAATTTAATTAATAAATGACAGTCTTGGCCTTAACCGCTAGAGTGCGACCCAGCGCTATGGCGCTGTAAGCTTTAGTTACATAAATTGCGACGCAGGGCTATAGCGCTGCAATTTTCAGTGCGCTTTTTGTCATCCTCGGGAGAGCACGTGTTCATTTGAGCCTGGTATATTGCGGTTGGCGCGTGTCTTGATAACTGTATTTATTGTTTATCCTGTTAAAATAAATATACCCTAAAGTGAATCGATATTTTTCACCTAGTTGGAAGTTAGTTCTATTGCGGATGATCGTAATGTATCAATTACAGCGGCACTACGGACGACGAGACCTTTGTTCCCATAAATGAATGTGCAGTAAAGCAAATGAGATAAAGCGATCCAATCTCATATGTGCTCGCTGTAAAAAGGGACTACATGGACCACGGGAAAACATAATTGTGAAGTGAAATAATCTTATATTTTTTGTAGTCGTAAATGTGTAGTTTTTTAATTAGAACTTTAATATTCGTAAAATTTCATTCTTCACTTGAATAATTAAAAAAAAAATCATTAAAATTGATTGATATTTGTCCAAGTTATTGCATTTTTATTGAATACCATACTTTTTTTATTTAAAAATAGAAAATATCTGTAGTAATTTAAATACATACTTGCAAAATAAGCATAAAACAGTTAATTAGCGGTTGGACGGGCCGAGTTCGATACTCGCAGCGGGTAACCAACTTACTCCCTTTGCAGCACAACTTGCGCTTTGTGAAAATGTCTGCACTATAAATTTTAGAGTTCGTAGTTTCCTTCAAGAAAAAATTCAAATGAGGTTAACATTTTTTTCCAAATTTATACTATAAGAGAGATGAAGATAAATTTTTAAATACTGTTTGACAGCTTCACTCAAAAATTTAGCAAAATATGGCATTTTGTATTATTTATTAGATAGGCACACATTTGAAAGCTTAATACTTCTTAAATCAAATGACTTGTAAGCGAGCTGAAAATAATTGTGCCAGAAAACCAAAAATTTCAAAATAGAGAGTTTTTAGTGAAGGATATACAGAACAGATTTTCTGCTTAGTGATTAACCCCTTGAAGCATTGTGGTATCAAAAATAACCCACCTTTTTTATATTTTGCTGCATGGTGGGATGTAATTTATACCACTTCGAAAAATTAAAACCACTTGAAACACAGCGGTTTAAATTATGTCCCGCCCACTCCAAGGGCTTACTATTTCGGCCAATAGATGGTACATATGTACTTTTCGAAGTTTTCGAAATTCTGTGCAACACAAGCTTTTTTGTTGTTGTTTCAAATCTTGTGCCTCAACGGGTTAAGAGAGGTGTGTGTCTGACCTGTGGTGTTTTTTCCTGGGCATGTTCTGCCTGGTGTCATTGGAGTCAGAATCAGAGATGTACTCCCCGTCAGTGTCCACGTCCATTTTGGCCGAGCCCAGGCTGGACGCGCATGTGCCGTCCTTGCTGCAAGACAGGTCCTGCAATATAAGCCTATCGTCAGTTGGGTTCATTCATCTGATCAACACGCTTTATCCATGTCAACTATGATGGAATTCTCGCACAAATAGCATGTTGCTTGATTCTGTTGTATTCTTCTAAACTTGCAGCTGGGAAAGTTGAGAAAAATGGTGAGCTTTCTAACAGGGAAGGAGTGAATGTGGGGCTTCATGAGACATATGTTGTAAGAGGGAGGAAACATAACACCCCGTAGGTCGTTCCCAAGGATGAGTAAGAGCTACCAGCTGATGTGATTGTGAACTGGTGCCAAAGGGATCAGACATCAAATCCTCGAAGCACTTTCCATTGAAATACCACCGAAACAAACACAGCATACCCCGTTTGTGTTCAACAATTGTTAAATCCATCATACGATAGCCAATTTTTGCAGAATCGAGTTTCTATTAGGTATCTAAGGTTTCTAGACTAATAGAAGTAGGGACCATGCGTGACAATAGGGTGCATTCGAGATTTAGCACTGTTTATTACTATTATAATACCGATGTGTGAATGAAGCAAGGAGGTGTGCCAAAACCGAGTTGTCTGGCGGTTAGTTTATAATACTTGCTAGGCTCGAAAATCGAATCGGGTAAATCGAATCCAGCTTTTGAGAGGATACCTTAAACAAGTTGGTCCCTGAAGTGAACTCAATTCGCAGGCTTGTTAAGAAGATTACTTCTATTGAAGATTAGATTTTCACTTAACACTTGTGAACGTAATCAGATTCAAGCAATGCAGGTTCGCAATGATTATTAGAACTTACATGGGAAGGAAAAGCCAAGTTAGAATGAGTTGTGAGTTGATTGAGTGAAAGTGAGGACAATGGTACCTTTACCTGAGGCTCTTCTCCCAGCACGGCGCTGCCGGCCAGCGTGGCCGAGAGCTGCTCCCCCGAGTCCATGGAAGAGGTGAGCGGCGCGCGCTCGATGGGGCGGAATAACTCGTCCCGACTCGAGGACTGGAATTAAACGTACTGTCTTAGCGGACGGAGTGCAAACTTTACAATAAATATACACTTCACGACGTGTTTGTTCTAGTGGTATTTTAATGGAAGAACTGGCAACATTGATCTCTTCGGCACCAGTGTATAGTCAGGAGATAAGCCACATGATAACGGGTAGTTTTTGTGCTTAGCTAACAGCTCGGCTGTGGAATGATTTGTTAATTTCCACACTTTGTCTTTTCTCCCTCGTACAACATGGGTCTCTTCGAGGCTCCTTTATCATAAAGGTCTTTCATACAGCATCCCTAATATCTTAGTACATAAGCCCTGGAGGAAACCTCGGGGCTTCCTATGTGCACTCAATCTTCAAAAAAATCATGTCTTTGTTAAGAAAGTCTTCACTAAGTCACCTGGTCTTTTAAAAATCCCATGTTTCCAAGCAACCTATCTTACCATCATTGCAATAAGTCTCATTTCAGCAAGACTTAATAATTTGAAAGTTGAGAGATGCCTAATATGTAATTAACTTACTCGTCGGTGCAAGCCGAGCTGATGATGCAAGGAGCCGGATGCTAAGTCCTCTTCACTGGTCTGTGTCTCGGCTACCGGCTTGTTTAGTCCCGAGGGTCCGGGTTCTGATCTCTGCTGGTCCATGGTGCGGACAGACAGGCCAAGACGTGTTGGTACCACTTGACAAATAAATTAATTATTAGTTAATTTAATTTTTTACGTGAGCAAGAACTCGTTAGTACAACCTGTTTGTACTGTGTACAACCAGAGCGAACTATATCATCACTCAGTTGGGTGACATTGTGAGGCGGGTTAAAGAAGGGATTTGTAAAAACCAGCCTGAAGAGGATTGATTTCAACAAGGGAGGAAGGACAGATGCCGCTCGCTCCACGTGCATACCGTTTAATGCAAGAATGAGCCATAGAAGTGACCTATTTTTCTTTACATGTCAGGAATGGAGTGGAAATGTTAAGTTCTACTTTATATCTTAAATTTCACCTTCAAACATAAGAAGCTAAAAAGAAGTGTAGAAGTGAAGTGTATGCAATTATTCCATGAGGCTGAACTGTTAGATATAAAAAAAATTATTGTCTACAGTGTCTAAAATATGTATTTTCAAGAAAAAAAACTATACCCAAAAAATGAAAATCGTTCTAGTAACAGGATAAATAACGTACTTGAAGTACCTTTGTGTAAAACTAGGCTTGCGCAGAGACATGCTTTTTTTATTGCTCCTAAAATTTTTAATTTTCTATCTACAGAATGTAAGCATCCAAACATATTATCTTTAAACACATACAAAAATGAAATAAAAAAAAAACAACAACAAAATGTTTATAATCATTGTACCTTATTTGTGGGAATGTATGTTTCAAAAAATGAATTAATAAATAAAAAATAAAAAAAATAATAATGGCTTTTAAGGGACCAGAAAAACTATGAGGAAAACTTATGTTAAATATATATTTATGTGAATACTGCACAAGAGTCCCAACTGCTCCCAACCGTCTGGAGCCAGAGAGACTATAGCATTCCCAATTGGGGAATGTTGTGAGGCTGGAAATAGTGGGGAGGGGAAGGGGAAGAGGAAGGTGGGGAAATACCTGGCTATTCAGATCTGGTTACCAAACACGGCTAAAGCCATTTCAAGCAACATTTCAATTCTGAATGGTGGTCTTTCACCAGGACAATACTGAAGTATCTTCCACTTTGGAATGTGCGCAAATATACAATATATTAATTATGAAAAAACACAAATTAATTAAATAAAATTTACCTGCACATGCCGGGAATTGAACCCGTGACCGTCAGATTCGTAGTCGAGAGCCTTACCCCTCAACCACGGAGGCTGTCGTTATATGTAGATTTTACCATATTTGTGTTACAGGTTTTAAATTAGCCATTGAGTATGGTAAATGTAATTATAGTATGAGCCTTGAAAAATGAAAACCAAGAATTTTATCAGTTTGAAATGGTATATTCACCTTCCAGGGGGTTATTGAGTCCAGCCGGTCCACTGCCTGACAGTGGTACTGTGATGGGCTGGCGAGGGATGCCAAATAGCTCCTCCCTCCTCGCTCCCGGCTGTAGAAGTTGGGGCTGGTCTGCTAGAGGAAGAGCTTCGTGGATTGAACCTGCGAATAAGGAAATGGTTACAAATATCTGCCAAACAAGATAATGTCTGAAAAAACATAAAGGAGGAATGAGGCGATATTTCATAAAAATGGTTTTGCAACTTTCATAAGGAACACTGCACTTACTAGCGAATGGATCTGGTGGTGGGCACCCCAGACATAGCGTGGAGTCAGACCTCTGGAAGAAGGTGTGCCTCCGTCCTGAGGATGCCGTGCCACCGGGTAGACTATCCTCTGTCTCCAAGGCCACCGCACCGCTGTTGGTGAGCACCAGCTCTTCTTCCGTGTCTTCGTTCTCATTCTCGTCCTGCGGCGAGATAAATATAATATGAGTTATGGCAACAAGTGTTAGATATGTTGTTTTCTATTTGTTATTGCGTAATTGGCTTGAACATGAAAAATGTGCAGTTATAGTTACCGGGTCATTCCACGCAGATGCTCCACCATACGATGTGTCATTCTGTAAACTGGCTGCCAGAGACGATGTGCTGTTCTCTGTTCCAGATCTGTATGCAAAAAACAGCATTCCATTATAATCAAGCATATTGTATCGGACGTTGCCGCCTCTCCCAGAATGTTTAGACAGGCTATTTTCATCATCACATTTGTTATATGTAAATTGTTGTTATTGTTGAAATTTGTAAGGGAGACGGATCATTAATAAATATTGTTTTGCTGTTCGCAAACGATTCCGACTCCCACGATGCCTTTGTAAATATATTTTGCCGGTCGGCTGTCGGCTTGATGAGTATCCACACAGTGCGGTAGGTTCGGGCGTCGTAGACTACCTGAAGTAGCCTGCGAAAACCAGTTTGAGTTAGTTAGCATTCAACCGCCAGCCTGACAAGACCTTCTCTGCCCACTGCTCGCTCGACTTTCCATTTACTCGTCTTGTTTTCTTCTGACTACCGCTTACCTTGGACCCCCATCGGACTACTGCCTCGGACTGGATCCAGAATAAGCAATGTCACACGGACAAGGCCCGCAAAAGTCGTAAATAAGGGTCTTATCGTTAGTACCGTTCCTCCTTGCAGAGGGAACGGTAGGGAGTGCTATCTCCCCTCCCAGCCCTCTCTCCGCAGATCGGGATCAGCGTGCCCCTACAGTTCGTTTGTGTGCCCAACACGTCTGGTACACATATCTTTCACAAGAATAAACCATAATACAAAAATAATACAAATTGGTAGTGAAAAAATGGAGATGAACTTATGCTCACCGTGAGGAAGATAAAGAAATGTTTTATTGGTGGAGTCTTCACCTGTTGTAAATAATTGAAACTATTCTATATATATATAGTACTTCAACTTCATTTCACAAAGACAAAAATCATTCACAGATTGTTCACATTTCTGTTAGATTTGTAGATTTTTGTAGATGGCAGTATGGGTACCCCCCCTCCACTGAATGAAATAAGATTGATGTTTATGACTTACCGCATGTAGTATATCATGGCGTCAAGCACGTAGGCAATGTGCTTGAGGGCAGACACATCCAACACCGGGAGAGAGTCCAGGTGCTCAGCGTTGTGTGCCCGCATCAGCGACAGACAGTAGGCCAGGAACTCCCGGCGTGCACTGTGCGCTTCCACTCCTGACAAATTAGTACACACTTAGCAGACAAGTAATATGAATCAAAGTACTCTGACACGGAATAGCAAATTTTGTGACATAAGAAGATATTGGAACTTGGATTGAATGAGTTTATCCGTTAACACGAGAAGTAGCAGCCCTGCCATCGTCTCCACTATTAAATTCCATGAACCGATGAGGAACACACTACACACACAACCAGTCACATTCACTAACCAATAGGATGTATTTAAAAAAAATATATATATATTTATTCAGGTTATTTTTTTACAATTGTACTTTATGTAAGTCTTACAAAACTGAATATATTCGGTATAGTTGTTTATTTACAGACTTCATTTATAGAATAAAGAGTAATCTATACCAGCACAAAATCCTACTAATTATTGTAGCGTAGGTAATGTGGTTTTAGAGATTTGTGTTACATTTTTTCAGTTTTTATTTTATGTTACTGTTACGTGTTTTAAAAATATCGTTTAACATATTTTTTACCAGTTTTACATTACTTTATGCTTCAAAGACTTTTTGTATAATTTTCGATAGCTTAATATATATTTTTTAAACTTAGGTTAGCTTCTAGCAAGTAGGCTTTGGTTCTATGAAAGCAGAGAAATAGTTTAAAATAAAACCATAGATCTCAGTCCTATTGGTATTGACTTGATAGTCAATCTAGTATTGAACTTCAACCGACAGACAGAAGGAGAATATAGGTTATAAATAGCACTATTTATCATCATTTCTCTATCACTACAAATTAGTAAAAAATAATGAACTTAAATTATTTTTCTGCCAGGGCGGGTATATTTGGGAAAAATAAATTCAGTCGGTAGATGATTATTTCAAACAATATTGTCAATAAAATGAAATAGTATTAAAAAAGTCACTAGTCATTTTGATAGAACCTTCCCTAAATGAAGTCTCCAAATAATATGAAGTTTGGAATTAAGGAGCTAAATATTTAAAAACAATATTCTTATAATTTATGTAAAGCCTAATGAAAAAATGTCACATTTTGAGGTTTTCATTGCGTATAAATGCTAGGACTTTGATTCCCAAGGCGAGAATAGTTGTTTGACTTACCTGTTTCTCTGTCGCCGCGTCCCCTGGACTGATCGGCGGATGTGAAGCCTACGATCCTGGTGGATCCCCCAGCCCCGCCGGCAAAGGCTCCGGTGGGCGGCGGCAGCTGCTGGGCCCCGCGGGCGCGCGCCCCGGCCGCCGCTCGACCCCCTGCACCCCCGTTATCGGCCGCGTCTGCGCTCAGCGAAGCGCCAAACCTGCGTATGCCAGCCCCATAACTGGTTAAGTGAGAGAGGTTCTATACAAATATATGGGATGCTACACAAACATGGTATAATATCCCGCATTAGTTGGCTTTTGGAAAACCCATCAATCACACTTTGCACCTGAATTGTCCCCTTTCAACCAAAGCAATTTCATATACTATTTCTTCTCATTATCATAATCTACAATTTCAAGGAAGGTTAAAACAAAGTTTAAAAAATATATTTATTTTTCCAAAGGTAATTACAAATTATTAAAAACTCTCGATAGGAATCATTTTGGAATATGTACAGACTTGGTAATGAGAAACTTAATTTCTGATGTTTTGTTTTTCCTTTTTATAATTTTGTCCCTGTAACTCTATTGTCAATACCGTACAAGAGAAAAGGGGGTAATTTCGTATTCTCTTTTGTTTGACATAACTATGGTAACTATCAACGGTGTGCAGTCCATAAAGGCTGAAAAACTGTGTCTACCCTGAACAAACCACAACAAGAAATGATAGAAACATTTCAGAAGGTGACAAATTTTCTATCAAAATGCATTTTTTCCTGAATTCATTCTCGAACTTCAAAAACTCCGCACAGCCTACCTTTCATAATAGAGTAGTGAACACCACTGATAACTCTATATAACAGCGGTGGCCACACTTTTTTTTCTAGGAGCGACTAGTGGATAAAAAAAATTATGGTGATCGATTGATATTGCATGTGATTATATGACAAACTAGATAACTTAAACCACCTTTCCATCTACTCTTGTCCTTTGTACCTTTATCCCACTCCTAAGTTACCCTCCCCTCCCCCGGCTGACATAGTTATGCTAACTGAATTAAAACTGCATATTGTCACCCTTAACGTATTTATCATCAGCAGTGGAAAATTTATAATTGACATGATTTATTGTTTTTATAATTATATATATGTAAATTGTGGATTTGCTGTTAATTTTCCCAAATATAAAATAAAATGAGAACAATAAAAACCCTAATTCCTAATCGAATAAGTATATGTATTTTAAAAAGAGATATTTTATCCAAATTAATAAAAATGATCATTACAAAATATAATTATGCATTTCACTAGCAAAAAAAGACAGGAGAAGGGAACTAACGAATTTTAAGAGATAGAACATCATTAGCTCATGCTAGTACAATATATAGGTCCGCAATCAACAAAAATACCATCACTATCGACCAGTAGATACTAGTACTGGCCATCCCTGCTACATACATGTACAATACAACCAACACAAATGGTTCACAAAACAAACAAAAAGATTATGTGCCAACCAACCTAAGTGCAATAATGGTAATTTTGTATTTTTTTAAGTTTTGTATTATCTTTGTTTCCATAACTCAGTCTTATATACAAATAATGGTCCACCAAAACAAAAAAACCTTTGACACTTATAACATTTTAATTTGTTTCAATTTCATTCTAATTGTGCTGATAATGTGGTGGTTGGTTACGGTACGGTATATCTACGTGATCAGATTCCACTGACCTTAGCTGCGCCTCGGTGGCATCCATGACCGTGACTACCCACTCCCAGGTGGGCTTGAGGCGCGCCTCCAGCCGCTGCTGCAGGGCTACGGCCTCACGCTGCGACATGGCCAGGGGGCGCGGACCCCCTAGCTGTGCGTTGCGTGTGCTGCCGTTGAGCAGCTCGGCGATCTGGCGTAGGACGATGCCTGCAATGCAAGAGATTGGTGTTGATGTACAATTAAATGATAAATCACAATAAGTTATGCTTTTGTATAAACAGAGACTGTATAGCTTGACATCCTTATCTCCGCAGACAGTCAAAAGAGAAACTAATGAAAGAGTGCAATTTTTAAAATCAGATTTTTGATATCTTCAATATGTACAGTAGTGAAGCCATATGCCGCATAGTTAAGTATGCCAATCTGTATGGATCCATTGGAACGCAACAGTTACCCCACAAGACAGATTATAAAAGCTAAATTAACTATGTACATATTTAAAGACAAAACTGAAATAGAATCTTGCCTTATGCACAAAATGTAACTAATAGAATTTCTATAATACTAAGAAAAGATAGCACTAACACTGCCTTTCGAACCAAGTAAGATCCAAGACCATCTAAAGTCTGCAAAATACAAGTTTCCTCTTGAAACGAATGCATTCTCCAAACTCAGCTACTCGGAATATATATGGGCCAAACAAAACAGCCAATAATTTAAAAGAGAGCACTTTTGAATGTATTTGGCCGGACGGATAGTGGTTCAAATTGGTTTGAAGTAGTTTGGAATACCCGCCCGCAGTAGTGCTACGATACAGTGCACCACTACACAAGAATTTCTTTAAAACGATTCTACTGTAATTGCATGGAAAAACTTCTTTTGTATTTTTTGAAAGGTGCATATCTAAGAAGTCATTTTTTAGACAAAATCAAATACAAAATGATGTGGAAGAAACACACTTCTCGCAAAAAAAGTTCTGTCGTTTTTCCTGTAAATGTTAAACTGTCATATTTGGGAGTCGTGCATAACATTACACTTGAATATACTGAAAACGGTTCTATATGGTGTTGTTATTTAAAAAAATTAGTTTCATTTCATAAAATTTCGAGACCTCCTTGTAAGAATTAATACTGTATAATAAGTAATGGTGGATATGGTTGCTCACCGAAAGCCCTGGCCAGGCAGCTGGCAGTGGTGGCCGTGCTGTGCGGTTCGTGCGCGGCCGTGGCGGTGCGGCGCAGAGACGTGGGATCGATGAAGACCAGCGAGGATCCGCCGGCCAGCCGCACCCCACCAGACCTGGTAGCCTCACGGTGGTTCCTGCAATAAAACAGGGGAAGATTAGCTATTTACAGAGCAATGGAAGATAAAAAAAACTTTGGTAAGCAGTTTCCCAATACAAAAGGATCAGTTGGTTATGTTGGGTGAGAGAATGTTGGTTGTTGAACCTAACAAGAAAATCACAAAGATTCTCATAATGTCAACACAGTAAATTCACTATTCAGGTATACAGCAAAACTATCTTGATTTTTCAAAGAACTGAAAAAACCTAAAATATGGTAAACATAGTTCATGTCTTTTATACAAGTTTTACAATATTCACAAGAAAATACAACCCTGAAGTAGATTGGAAACAAGCGAAACCTGGTTGGCTTCTAAAATATGAATAAATAATGATTTTAAAACAAACTTTACTGTATTTCACTTCGCTTCTGAAACTTTGACCAATTTTTTTTTCTCAATTGAATAGTAAGGCCTACCTTATAGCCCATTGCATGCTCTGCGGTGCCAGATTGGAGCGCGGCGCACCGCTAGCCACTCCGCCTCGCCGCTCGATGCCGCCCTCACCACTGGCGCCCCCGTTGCCACCATCAGCTGGCGACATGTCGGCATCACGTTCGTGCTCGTCTGTCTCACCAGCCTCCGAATCTTCATCTTCAGGTTGCGTGGAGTCACCTGATTCTTCCTCGGGGAATATCAGAAGGTTGGCGATACCTGGCGGAAAGAAAAGTGACCAGTATTATTACTAATTGCATTTAATGTGCAGTTCCCATCAAGTCAACAGTCAGAAAGCTCATCAACTTTGCAATCATAGAGATATTGGTAGGCACTCTCGACATGTTCATTAAAATATGACTTTTTATCAACTCACCAGTATCAGAGCCCTGTGTGGCCCCAGTTTGAACGGATCTCTGTGTAGACTCGGGGTTGTCCTGGTCATCGGAATCCGACTCTGTTTCTGCTTCAGCGAGGAGGTCGAGCTCACTTTCGGATTCTGCATCTCCGACTATCTCTTGGGTCAGCTCTTCGTGCATACTGCGGGAAAGTAGATGTATCAGTCAATGCAAATCTTGAGGTATAACGTATGAATATGGGGTTTAAACCCTTTTGATAATCCTACAGACATACAGTCCCTTGAAATACCTTCTAAGAGAATTTTAGTATTGTACTTAATGATAGAAGTATAAAAGATAATAACCTTCTGTCATTCCCGTCATCCTGCCCAGCGGCGGGGTGGTCTTGTAGTGGGGGGGCTGGTGCCTGGGGAGCGGCAGCGGGAGCCGGGGGTGGTGCCTGACCCGCCCCCTCTCCCTCGCCTTCCCCATCCGAACCCTCCTCCTCGGCTCCCGCTCCCTCTGTTGACCCAGCTTCTTCTAGCTCAGGGGCAGACACAAGGTGCGAGTTGTCACTGGAAGAAAGATGGATCCAAATTAGAACAAAACATTGAGAAAATATACACATAAAGATTTTTATCCTAATAAAGTCTGAGATCCTGCAGTTCATGAGATTTCACCTAGATCAAAATATAAAATTTTACATTCTCTGCCTTGTGGTGGATGATATGGAGATAGTATGTATGGCTCTCGTAAGCACACAGGGCTATGCGCATTGAATAGGGCAAAACATAGAAGATAGCACAATGGGTCTGTAGTCTGAGTGCTTGCAGGAGGCAGACCATCTCTTTATAATAATTGGATGATTTGTATAGTGCCGTTTTTGTGAAAAATGACCCCAAGTGCGCAGTACAAGTATTACTTGCTAAGGTTTATCCTATTATGTACAAACGGATACAGAAACATACTTACCTGGCAGGTTAGTCCAGATTAACACGTTATATTATAAAGTTCTAGCTAGAGTAGATATGATTTTTCACGTAGAGGACACAATATTAGAAAACACTGCACATTGCTGTTACTATGTATATCTTATTTGTCATTGATATTATAATGAAGGCTAAATTAACTCACTTGTATCTCCGGGACTGCAGCGGCTCCACACTGAACAGATCCTCTGTGCCGTTGATGACATCCACAAAGCTGGAGGCAAGCGTGAAGGGCGCCGTGGGCCGCACCACGCCGAGGCGTACAGGGGCCACAAGGGCGTCTGCTGTCTCACACAGCTCCTCCGCAGCCAGACGCGCCAGGGAGCAGAACACTCGGCGACATCGCTCCAGAGACTGGGACACTGACAGTGGTCTGAAATGGGAATTATTTAGTCAGTACATTTAGTAATATCAGAAATACGGGTCATGAATCTGCATGGTTCGTTTGTGAACACAGAGGAACATAACCTTTCAAACATTTAGCATATGCTCCTAGATACAAGTGAGTATACTCCGCTGTCTATGTCGTGTTTTTCAAGTGCTGATGATGACAGTGTTAGTTACAAGTTGAAATTGAGTGAAACTAAATAATTGTTCAGTTTCACATATTCATAACATACCCTCTCTTCTTAGCAGCTCCCGGTGCCATCTCGATGCTGAATATGACAAAGATTCGTGCCACGGAGCGAACAAAGCGCCGGGCTACCGTCCTGGCCTTCTCTGCCCTGCCTGGCAGAGAGTCGTTCTGCTGTTCTCTGATCAGTGTCATCAGAAGAGTGTCTAGCATCTGGAAAAATATATAAACATTTAATAAACAAACCGAATCTTTAATCATAACGATGTTTTTATTTTCATCTTTGCCGCTCACAATTTGGCAGCGCTCTTGGAATCATGTGATTGAAATAATTTTTTATTGCCACTGGTCAAAACCAAGTGTCAAGTCTGCACAATAAGACAACTTCCGTACAATAGAAAACATAATATCACGAGCATGTCAATTCTTTTCTTCTTTTAAATGATATGGAAAAATCTGGCTTCTGATTAAAAAAAAGACGATTTGACACTGACCCACTGATTTGGCAGAAGACAACATATATTTTTAATTGCCCTACAGTGAAGGGCCATTCATTTAATTTATCGAGTCTCTGAAAATTGTCATTAAAATGCCTACTTCACAATGTTTCCCAAACGAATTGGTATAGAGTTCTTCTGGCTGTACATAATTTTGCACATATGGGAGTTCTTGTTAGACGTCATAAAATAAACACAAAATAGGCCACTTGCATCACCACATTTGAAAAAAAAAAATTTAGCTCAGGCAAAAATTCTAAGACATTGTGTACAATTTTTTTTGTCGTATTTTTTAAACCAGGGCGATTTTAATTAAAAATTTCACTCTGCAAAATCAGACCATTTTTAATAAACCGGAAGGACGGGACATAATTTATGGGTGCGAAAAAAAGACTAATTCTACACGAATGGCAGAGGAGAATAAAAAAGCACAGCAAAAATGTTACATCTCATAAAATAATTCTTTTTCTTGGATCATTATAACTTTCAACTTCAAAGAAAACAGTTGAATATTCTTGTTCTTAAACATACCTAAATTTTGTACCATCTGTATGATATTATTCAACTTTTCAGATGTAAATTATACTCATAATAAATATTCTTTGATTTTGTGAATGTTTGCGCCAAGTCAGAAGTTCGATTGTATAAACTTCACATCATAGCATTTGTCAAAATTCTGACCGTAGTAAATATACATATAAGCATGTATTTTTCATAAGTTATTATTTAAAAAAAAAAAAACCTGAACTAAGAACCTAAAACTTATTTTATATATAATTATATGATATATTAATTAGACCCAAAATAGGTTTTTAGGTTCTTAGTTTGGGTTTTTTTCGTAAATAAAAAAAAAAATTACCTTAAGCTTTACAAAAAGTTTTAAAGAAACTTTTCCAAACTTTAAATTAATTAAAATGGGTGATTTTGCTTCTCCGGTGACTGAAATAGTTGTTCCTCATCGTAATTAAACTAATGAAAAGTATTTTTCATTAATTTTGTGCAGATTAAGAAATACGTGCTTATATGCATATTTAATAAAGATTTTTAATCGTACTGAAAATTGACACTGTCAGAAAAAATAAGCTATGGCTATCAGAGTAACATTTTTGTTACTCTAAGATGGCTATTAGAATATTCAACTGTTCAATTAAACGGTACACAGACTGACCCTAAACAAAATCAATTTCAATCATTTTTCATATCAAAAAGATTACTTTATAATTTCGTAACACACCCTACAAGTGAAGTAATTTCAGATATCAGTCAAAACGACAAAAGTCAACGGAGTCTTAGTGTTGCTATATTGATGAGAAAAAAAAACAGTGTGAAATTTTATGAAATTAAATACAGAAAATCATAAGCCGGACATTTTTAAATAGGTCACAAGTCAAAAATGCAGAATTGTTTATTTTATTATAAAAAAAAACTACAGTGAAACCCGTATTTTACATCCCCGGATTTAACGTTTTCCCGCCAATTACGTGTTATTATTTCAGTCCCGATGTATTTTAGTACATTTATTACCCGATTTTTACGTTTTTTTCCCGCAATTTACGTCGAAAATATTCAAAATGTGTGATTTACGCGCGCTTGACAATGAGTCGGCGCAGAAGACACATGTTTATCTGTCGTGCCGTGATTGGTCGGCCGTACGGCGCGAAACGCCGTGATTGGCCGCCCACTTTCAATTTTAGCTATCTGTGCCGTGATTGGACGCGCACATGACAATGCGCCGGCGCAGTTGTCACATTTGTGGCGTTCAAAACGAAACTTTTAAATGTATATATACAATTGAAAAAGAATTAGAGAAAAAAAAATTAAACAAACTAATCTACATGATTTTTTAATAAAAAAAATTAAATGTTTTTAAAATTAACAAAGATTATTTTTTAAAAAAGTTGTTTTTTTCATTTCCCCCGATTTACATTTTCCCTCCATTTAAGTTTTTTTTTTCAGTCCTTGAAAAACGTAAAATAGGGGTTTTACTGTATAAGTTTCTAATTTTTTAGTAACATTTTCGTAATCTTAGTACAAACATCTATCCACACGATTTTTTCCAAGTCATTATAAAATGCATGCAAGTGGTGCAATCATTTCAATTGACGCAAGATCAAATGAAACAAAGTCTTGTAGACAATCCTTACAATAATAACAAAAACAGTTTTCTCACCTCATTTGTGCACTTGACTATGAGCGCATGAGTGAACTTGTCCAGCAGGGTTGTGCCTGACTGGTTGTGGGCAGGGCTCTCTGAGCCACTGGCTTCTGTCTCGCTGGCTCCACACATTAGGGCTGCCTCAACTGCTGGCCAGTCCGCTGTTAAAGACACAAACTATTAGTATAGGGCAGGTTGATACATCATTGGTACAAACAAACAAAAAACATCAGCTTATATTTGCTTCAATGTCTTTGCTGGAGAGTTTCTAAGCCCATTTCAGATATCAACCATCTCTACCAATGTCCCGTTTTAGGGCCAAAAACAATTTAGCCATGCTAGACATATACAGTTTTACAGACTCTGTGCACTGCACACCACTAATCTGCTGCTTCTGGACTGATCTCAGAGCAAACCTCATCAGTAAAGTCAGAAAGATTCTACTGTTAAATAATTAAATCTTGTGCGGTTAACCTAACAGCGATTTTAATGAGAGATAATCCATATATAAATCCCCCCGGGTCTGGACAACAAAATGTCTTGTAAAGAAAAAGCTGTTCTCTCTTTCTAAAGCATATGTCTGACCATAAGAGAAAAAGAGATACGAGTTTTATGAGGATTCACCTGGTGGCAGATTTGGGACATGACCCGAGTGAAAATCTGAGGCATAACTTACCCAACAAATGTATCAGAGCCTTCCTGGCAAACCTAGGCGGCTCCAAATCATGATCCGGCGCATCTCCATCCTCCCTTTCTTCGTGGCTCTGGGCCCCCACCTGATGGGGAGCCTGCGAGGCCCCTGCGGCCGATGACGATGCAGCGCCGCCCGGAGGCACGGGCGCCGGAGGCTTATTCTGCTGCTGGTTCTGCGAGTTCGGCTGCTGATTGGAGCTGGACGACGCACCGGCAGGGCGATTACCGCGGGGGGCGCGCCAGGATGCACGAAACTGGCGGTGCTCTACGGCTTGGCGTCCAACCGTTTGGACAAGGAAGAGGAGGATGCTTTCTCCGCTAGAATAAGAATGATGGATTAGTCAATGAAAATTAGATGCACAACACGTAACAAAGCTAACAAATTATTCAGAGTCTTTGAACAACCTATCAAAATGGTTACTAGCATACACCAGAAACATCGTTAATACTAAATTTAAGTACAATCATTCCATAAAGAAACTCACATTTACATAGCAAAAAAATACCAAACTACTTTTATTCAAAGAAAAAACAACAAATTGGAGAAATTTTGTATAAAAATTTGATTTCAGAGACAGTCGAAATAAAATTAAATCATTTTAGCAAAACAGGGTTTCATCGCAAGAATGCTGTATAATATTTGTGACAAAATTATTAAGTAATGAATTCAAATTACTTTGTATCCACCACTTTATTAATATACACATATCAACATGTTTCGAAAGTTATGGTTTCTTCATCAGGAATATATATTAATTATGAAGCCACAAAGTGAATACCAATCTTTTGAAGAAATTATTAATTAATGAGTAAGATTTTCTGTAAAAGACTAAGATGAATATGCTATAATATTTGCGGTTATTGGAGGTTTTAAAGGAAAGAAAATAAAACACTGCTACATAATACTATTTAATAAGTGGTAGGATATGATTAGGTTGTTAGTTCCACGTGGAATGCTATGGGAAGGAGAAATTCTTACCGTGAGTTAAAGTGTGTAGCGAGATGGGTGTCCCTGGTGAGGCGGGCCAGCAGCTCGCAGCGGGCATTCCAGTTGCCACCCACCAGCGCCTTGCAGCGGCACTTCTCCCAGCAGTCGCAGTAGGCCGTGGGGGAGGTACGCTTCAACTTACAGTCGTGACCCTTGTGGCATACCTGGTAATGCAATTGATATAATAAAAGAATTTTACCTACCAATAAAATTTATATTTTGTTTCCATCGATGCCTGGAATCCATTATGAGAGAGAGCTTGCTCTTTCGCCCTTTTAATTTACGTTTCGCGCGCATTTATTCCCTATATTTGCCCCCTTTTCTGACAATTGATATAATATATAGATTCACCAAGGCTGAACGTAGTGGGGAGTGTCCACATAATTCCAGCCAGAACATCTTCAAGTGCAAGACTCCTACGCAAGTACAAATAAGCTCATTGTGGATATTTCGATGTGCCTAAAACTTATGTCCCCATAATACATGGGGACAGTTCGGCCCGTCAAGACGGTGACATGAGCTAAACAGATTGCGCTCATATCGGCAAATCATGCGTTAGAGCAGTGAAGACAATCCCAACCCAAACAGTATCGGGGCAGTTGTGCGAAGCGCCTTGATGATAATTGTATTTTGCACCACTTTAAACATGCGTAATGCGTATTCAATGTATCTGGAATGTATTACTTTAGGAAAACTACTTTACAATGTTAAAGCGAATACATTCACATCTTGGCACTTTGCGCAGTCAATTTGGGTGTCCTTTTCCTACAAGATTATTTTGTTAACGCTAACTGAGAATTATCATTTTTACAATAAGGAACTCCAGTGCATTTTTTTTATTTTTTTTTATTAATGTCGACATCCTAACTTAATTATCTGTTTTTTAAATTTTTTTTTTAAAGGTCCGTTTTCGTGGTTAAAATAATTGTTAGGGTTTAAATTTTTTAAATCCCACCAAAACACACGAAATCTATGGCTTGTTGGGTGTGACATCACACGAGCCAGTCGGATTAGCAGTAATCGATATTGTATGAATTTCATACAAAATTTCGAGAACTTTATACTCAAATTTAACTGCTTTTCATTGAAGGAAACATTGTAGAATATCAGAGTCTCGTTACTATTGTAGGTGAATTGTACCTAAGTGTAAAAATACATTCATATCTGCAACTAATTAACAATTTATCAGTGTTCAAAGAAAGTCCATCGCTAACTTTTTAATAACTAGCTTAAAATCAGAATCGCTTGCGTTAATAGCCTCTTTCATTTTTCTGCGCATGCGCGGAAAAAAGACGCATGCGCATTGCGCATCTGCGGACTTCAACAATCCGTGACAGCAGTAGACAGATATTAACTTGAATATGTTGGATAAATTTAATAGGTTTGAAATATCGGTGTAACTTCAATGGCTTGAAATAAAAATAAATATATTATGCATTGTAAGAAATAATTGGTTATCATTAGAAATAACTTCCAGAATAACTGAAGAAATAATCACCAAAGTGCCATTAACGTTGTTGTTGGAAGGGGTACAGAGTATTATTACGTATACAAAATCGTTAAAATTGGTACAAATTTTCAAGCAAAAACTCTCAACTAGTCGCAATAAATAAACATAATAATTTTACGAGCGAAATGAAACTGTAAACAGCGAAATTATAAGCTAAAAACATGATAAACAGTGGAAAACTTCTTATCTGATTAGAGGTGGGCTCAAAAACGGCATATGTGACATCAGAAGCAGTGGTACCAACCGTTTTACCGTTGCCGTTTTTAATTCACTTTTATATAACAATTTATAAAATCTACGTTTCATTATATACAATGAAAGTTATATATTCAGAATCGGCATTTGCTGATCTATACGAATATATATTTTTAAAGCCATTATATTTTTCACTGGAGTTCCTTATTGTTTTAGTGATACTATTAAAAAAAATTTGTACTATCCTAATAACAATGGAGTGAACCTCTGCCATAGATCACCCCAAGTGGTTTTTTACGTTTGGTGACATAGCAGAGGTGCAAGGGTTCATGGGGTGAGGTTTGTCCAGGTTTTGACGGCAGATGTGTCTACCCACCAGTTGCATGGAGGGCCGAATCGGGAGAGGCTGGTTGAGGGAAATCCTTTGACTTCTTCAGGCGGACTCCCTCTACCCATCGCCTTGGAAACATTGACCCCCAGATTCCTACTCACCCCTCATATCTTTTTCATCTCTGAACTTCTTCTTTCCTTAAAAAAAAACCCTCCACACAGCACCCCCAAAGATGACATAGGACCTAAGGAAAATTATTTTTTCTTAGGGCCTCCTGTGTGGAGTTAATAAAAAAAAAAGTGGAGAGCTAAAGGTGTTTTTCCTGCATTTACACATTTAAAAAAAATTCTGAGAAACACAATGTCTAAACATCATCTCAATTCTTTCTCAATGATGAGCATTGAAAAAAAGTTTGATCTCTTCCACACAGGTTTTACCAATCGTGTCATTGAAGCATTTTCCCAAATGAAGAAGTGACAAATGGATTTTCTTTGCAAATGAATGATGATATATACATGTATTATATAGTACGTATATTTTTTAAGCACTGCTGCCAATTTCAGTCACGGGCCGCCTCTGCTACGAGCTAGTAAAGATGACAAACCTTGGCGCACTCGGTGCAGCAGCACAGTGAGCCCGTCAGGCCACAAGTTCGGCACTCGAAGATGTCTTGATTAATGTGCTCCTGGCCTGTCCAGGTGAAGCTGCAGGTGTCGTTGCAGCACAGCACGAGAAGCGGGGAGGCGTCGGCGGGCGAGTTGCGAGGGAAGATGGCGAAGGCACGCTGTTCGGTGGTGGCACAACGCGAGGCCGCATCCATCAGGGCGAGGGCGGCGCGGTAGGCGCGCGATGACACAGCCAGCATGAAGGGTGTCTGGCCTTGCCCATCCCTGAAAAAAATATTTTTAAAAAATTGAAGAAACAAATCTTGCTTTCTTTGATGTGTTACTCTTCCAGGGCAAAAAAAGTATTTTTGCTCATTCAGCCACTACACCATTTTCACAGGGAGGTAGGTAAAGAGGATTGAATACCACAAAAAATTGTCTTGGCACACATTTTTTTTAATATGAATACCGCACAGGAGTCTCAACTACTCCCAACCATCTGGAACCAGTGAGACTATGGCATCCCCAATTGGGGAATGTTGTGAGGCTGAAGGTATCGGGGAGGGGGAGGAGAAGAGGAAGGTGGGGAAATACCTGGCTATTCAGATTTGGTCACCAAACACGGCTAAGTCATTTCAAGCAACGTTTCAATTCTCAATGGTGGTCTTTCACCGGGGCGATACTGAAGTATCTTCCACTCTGGAAAGCGCGCAGATATACTATATATTATTTTTAAATGAATTAATTGTGAAACAGCACAAATTAATTAAATAAAATTTACTTGCGCACGCCGGGTTTTCGAACCTGCGACCTTCGGATTCGTAGTCGAGACCCTTACCCCTCGACCATGGAGGCTGTCATTTTTTGCTGCATTCACTTTGATACATTGTCTCATACATACTCATCTCCACTCCACTATTTGATTTGCTTCATTGTGCCATGTATTCCAGGGGTGACTCTAGACTTCTTCCTTGTCCTTTCGCTCTACATGCTCAAGGCATCCAAACAATCTCTTTACGATGACACTGACTTCACACTTTTCAGATATCCTCTTTCATTATATGTACGTCCATCCTTCCTCCATCAGGCTTGGTATCAGAACTTCACTATGAACTGTTCCTAAGTAAACATCATTAAATTATTCCTTCAAATAATAGGTTTAGAACCCAAGAATTTATAATTGATTTAAACTGACTTGGTGCTGAGCAGGTGTGGTAAATGCGGGGCCAAAACAGCGCTCTCGCACATGGCCTTGAGCGCCGCCAGGGCATTGGTGCGGCGCTCCATGGGGTCGCAGACGGCCACCATGCCGCTGCCCCCGGATTTGGAGCCACTGTTGTTAGTGAGGCCCATGAGACTATCTTCGTCTCCAGACGTCTGGTCGAAGGTCTCTGGCGGCCAGGACAGGGTTGGGATGGGTTCTTCCTGTACTCCGCCCACCACCATGGAGGACGATGCGTCACCTAGAGATACGAGAAATATGTCAGTAGAGTATCGGCAATCGCCAATGTAACCTAATATATTATAGTGTATACTGTAAGTATAACTATTTATGTGAACGTGATTGTAGGCTTACCGTTGTTGACATCAGGCTCCTTATTGGATGTTGGCGTGCACATACTGACGCAGGCATGCAGCACGTTTCTGTTTCCATCGCATCTCTCGGCCAGAACTGATAATATTTGGTGTTCTGAAACCACAATTGCAAAATAATTAAGTTTATAAATGCCGAGGAGTTCTGCTGTTCAGGAAGCTTTAAAAACTGGTTAAGAAACTAAATAATTGATTCAAACGGAAATTGCCAAAAGACTACTTACTCATTTCCGTGTCTAGTTGGTGCAGAATGTGTCGCACCCCTTCTACATCACATCGGAGGACGTACGGCATCATCAGCTGGAGCTCCGCCACCAGGACTACTAGTGCCACCTGTTGCTGTAAAATAAAATAATTAGTCATATACGAGATGCTAAGGATATATATTTAGGAATTAATTCTAAGACATGGTTTTTAAAAGAATTCCCGGAACTCTCGTGTGGCTGTAATCTATTTCACCCTGGTTTCAGGAATTTCAATACATACATATTTACTCTTTGGAGTATTTGAAGTGTTTCTTTTACCCGTGAGTTAAGACTACAATAATCGCTATCATGTCTCCGGTCCAACGAAGCTTTGGCTAGGCAATTTGTAAACTCACTCATTAAGTTTGGGTTGTATTCATTTTTAAGAAAAGCAATTCTAGGGCATGTATGTTGTTGTTTGATTGGCAGAGATTGGAGTGCATTTAATAAGCTATGTCAAAGATGTGACAAAGGAAGACCAGATTTATTGGGTTGTATAAGACAAGGCTGGGGAAAACTCCTGAAGATTGAGTGAAAAGAGGGCAGGTCTTCAATTCACGTCAGGTCTTCGTAACCCAAGATTGGGACACCTTGTTACCTGTGACTTGGCGCCCTGTCCAGAAGCGGACGACGAGGCAGCCGGCAGCGGAACAGAGTGAGCTGTGGCGCAGCGCAGGGGCGGTAGGTCGAGCGTGGGAGGCTCGCGGATGCAGCCTAGACAGTCGCGTGCAAGTGGGTAGAGAGTCCCGTTACCGTCACGTAGAAGAACCACACTCTCGGTTCCCTGGGAATGGTTAATACATATATTGAAATTATTATTTTAAATAAAATTATTGTGGTGATCGTATGCCCAAGTATATGAAAGGGACAACCGAATATGAAAGAGATAGTATGACTCAGAATTTGTTATATACGAGTGAAAGGTTGTCTCGCGTGTACTTCATTCCTTAGAATAAACCTTGTAACAAAGGGACAATAAATACTGCAACTATCGACATCTTCTATTGTCAATTACCTACGAATCATTGAAGACCAAGAGGTCTTCACAATCATCATTCATTTTGAAAAAATATGTACAATTAGTGGCGGCTCGTGACTTTTGAGTGAGTTAGAGTGGTAAGATTGAAAAGTACGAATTTATTGGTGTTGTTTTAGCTGAAAATGTTTTATTCCAAAATTTCAATTTTATTAATTATTACAAAAAATGATTCTTAGAAAAAAATTAAAATCATTTTCGGCTTTAACAAATCAATAATGTCATATTTTTCAATCCTGGCACTCTAACTCACTCGAAAGTCACGGGCCGCCACTGTGTACAATCAAATAAAGCTTCAAGAGTTGTTACTATACAGTACAGTCTAAATTATTGCAGCACATGATAGCAATCTAATAAGGGTTTTTCTTAACAAGAATATTAATTTGGTACAAATGAATTCTATACACATTGCTGTGATATGACCCTGAGTAAAGTAATTTGTCTTGAGTAACAAACATGCTCATTTCAAGACGTACAGACTCACCCGGAAGACATAAATATCACAAGCTACAGCGTTGCCAATAGAGAGAGAAAGTGTGACAAATCAGACTAAAGGGCAAATATAGGGAATAAACGTGTGCGAACGCATCTCAGATATCGATGGATACGAAATATGAATTTTATTGGTAGGTAAATTTTTTTTTATTATATTTGAAATTAAAGTATCGTAGTTGGAATGAACTCATATAGCCAGGGAATGGAATCCTTTGGAAGTAACAGTAAGTTGGCTAGTTAGTAAGTTACCTCAGCGGCACAGGTGAGGGAGATGGAGGGCGGGTGGTTCCCCAGGAAGGCAGTAGAGTCGGTGGGAAAGGTCCCATCGGTGAGTGGACGCGCCCCGTTCAGAGGCAGCACCATGTAGCCCAGAGAACCCCCGGCGCGGCGCACCAGCGCGTGAACACCGCGTGCGTCAACCTGCAACACGGGAGAGATTAGGAAACAATTAGTACAATTTATCAATCCATCATCCTTACAACATGAGATATTCGTATGTTGACAGCAAAAGAATGCTGAGGTTATTCAGCTAGTTGATAGCATCGGGAGACACTTAATTCTGATGTGCCTCCAGGAAGCTGCTGGAGTACAAATTCTTCTACGATACCTTCTGTAGGTTGTTGAATGTTCCATTTATGCGTCATATACACGCTGTGACTGCAACTATATAAGACAATCAAGAAGGTTATAGAACTTACGGCAATAGACATAATAGTGACATCAGCTGGAACTGATAACTTCCTGGGTGTCTTCTGGAAGCAGTCGGGTCCCTTGTTGCTGGTACTCCATTTCATGACCTGTTGAAAGAAGGGAAGATTAGTAAAAAAAAATCACCCATAAATGCCTATTAAACACGATAATTGTATTCTAAAGCGGTTTGCACCAGGGAAAACATATTCCTCAACAGTCACCTGAACATGTTGTCTTACATAGGCAACTAGACCATCGATTTGCAAATAGTTTTTATTCGTGGTATAAAGTGGGTATCCAGGAATGTTAGGTATATTACCTGAACTTTTTGCCAAGTATCTGTAAAGACGATGACTTGAAGAAGATGTTCGATGCAATCTACCATTGTTATGGTTTCATTAATAGGAAAGTAACAGAAAACAGGAAACATTGGCAATATATTAATACCTTTCAATTATTATTAATTTATTCATTTGATTAATTCATTCAATTTCACCCATGTCTACTGTAAGATGAAATAAAAAACAATAAAAAGAATCCATCCGGTTAGCCCCTGAAGCCCCAAAATGAATGAGTATTTCTCATTAAATCTAGATTCAGAAGATCTTATCAAAGAAAAAAAAATTTTGTTTTGCGAAATTCTTCAATGTGGACATCACCACCAATGAAAATGCATCCATGTGGGAAAGGGGGGGTTGGGAAGTGCCCGGCTATGCAGATCTGGTCACTAAAAGTGGCTAAAGTCATTTCAAAAAGTCAAGATTCTGAATGGTGGTTTTTCACCAGGGTGATGACTGAGAACATCTACCACTCAGGTTACAGCAGCATCACTATCTTGCGACAATATTGAAAAAATCATCATTATCCTCACCTGTAGCTCGTCCCTCCTGAGTAGGCGACACTCCTGCAGCAAGGTGGACCAGTCCTCGGGCTGCGGGGGCGCAGCAGGGTCCTTGGGCACAGCGGGGCTGGCAGCGCTCACGGCTGCCAGCTCCTTGTCCTTGGCAGTCGGGAAGCGGACCACCGCGTATGCGCCGTCCACCTTCAGCACACGACCTGCCACATCTCCTTTATATTATTGTTAAAGACCAAACTAAGAGAAGTACACACTTACTAATTTTAACTATAAATCAGAAACGGTTTGAAATCTAATGGTCCCCATTCACGACCGCTCCGAATGGATTGTGTTGTTTATATGTCCATTCACAGCCCACGCAAATTGCATAGGATTTCCACATTCACAGACTTTTGGAGCAGTCGTTAATGGGGACTCTAAAATATAAACCTAAAAATCTCTTTTTGTGATACTTTTGTGCACGAAAACCATTGCTGTTCAAAAGCATCTGAACTTTAGCTTACAAAATTACAAGCAAAGTCTGTTGATCCGGGCAATAACTATACCTGCGAGAGTCAATTTTAGCAAAATTCAAGAAACAAATATCCTGACTAATGTAGAATTTTTTCATGTCCCACAGAAAACTCTCAACCAGTGAGCTCTTGCCTTAAGAAATTTGCACAACTTTTTCTGTCTAGGTCAAATAAAGTATTATTTATTTGCAATATCATTTGCATCATGGACTAGCCTTTGATATATCAATTTAAGTGCCAAGATAATCAAAGAAAAAAGCGGTATTCAAATCTACTACTGAGAGAAAATAAAATTCCCAGGTGAAACTGGGTAGTAAGGCTGGAGATGTAAAATAAGAATCCATTTTTCACACATCCAAAGTTTGATCGCATGAATTGGGGGTGACATATTTTAGATAGACTAGACATTTTTAAAAATAGTAAGGACATAACATTACCTAGTACGCTCTTAACATCTTCCACGAAGACCACATCTTTCAGCGGCCACTCCTCTTCGTCTCTCTTACCGCCCTCTCCGCTTCCTCCCTCCTCACCGCGTACTGTCATGCGACGCTGTCTCTCTATAAAACAAATAATACATATTTATTAACACACTTTAAGCGGGAAGGGTATTTTTACCCGCGCGGCCGACTGGTGCTTATCGGCAGGACGGGTAAAATTACCCTTTACGCCGGCTCCACTTTAAAGGCGGGAAAGGTAAAGTTACCCGATTATTTCGCGAGACTATTTAATCTAAACGTTTGAAGACCTTCCAGACTACACACAAATATACAAAAAAAATAAGATAAGCCGTCGTTTCTTTTACGTACACACATACTCTTGCGAAGCTCAATGCGCGTAATAATTAATTTGTGGGGAGTCAATTATTCAGTGAATCATATGAGTCATCTTTCCACATTTGATTATTCTTGATGGGTGAGTAGAATGGCAATTTTATCGTGTTAAATTTCATAGATTGTTTGGTGGTACTGGGAATAGGAGTACCTATTATATTTTTATGAGATGTTATAAATTCATTGGACCTTTACTCTAATGAGATAATCCCGAGGATGTTATTGCAATAATCATTTCCTGAATGAGAGATAATGCTAAAATTCCTTAGCAATTGGATGTATTCCTGGAACCCATATATGGTAAATGCGTACACGAAAATTCATAAAAAAAAATAGTGGATGGTTTAGAAGAGAGAACGATTTTTGTAAAATAATTTTTTATTGCTTTTTTGGCTGTTTTTTGCCCGCTGCACGCACCTGTGACGGTGTGGCGGCCACCCGCTCAAAGTGTGTTAACAATCTTCCTTTTTTTCATAAAACAATTTTTTATCCCTTGTATAAATTCCACACAAAAGGCTCTGGGGTTTTTTTTTAAAATCAATAATAATCATACAAATGTTGGGCACTTGTTTGGCGTGTCTCCTGGCCGTGCATTGGTGCAGAAGGCATCAATGATAGTTCTTCAGAAAACCTTCTACAGAATTATTAGCTTTCCCACATGATATGTATGTTTTAAAGATTGTAATCTATCCATTAATAATAATTAAGCCTAAAAATATTGCATTTTGAAAATTGCAGAAAAATGAGGAATTTATACAAATTCACATTATCGCAAATGCGAAATTTTCAGGTCTCCAAAAATAAAACAAAATTAATAATTTGGGTAGTGGTAAAATTAAACACACTATGTACAAAATAACATATTATAAAGTAGGGGTATTGGAAAGCCATAAATCTCAAATAAATCTCAAATAAATGAAAAGATACAAAGAATAGAAAAAAAAAAGAAAAGAAAAACGTGGCAAAAAAATCACTTCTTTCCTCTGTACAGACAGTGGTGCTTCAATATGAGAGTAATGTAAAATTTTGCAAATATGAACATACATAATAATGTGAGGTATGATTTACGGGTCTCATAGCCAATAGACAGTAAAACTCCAGTTTTATGTCAATCGTATTTTACGTTTTTCCGCTATTTACGTACTTATTCCATACATTCACACACTTTAAGATTTTTTACCCAGATATTACGACTTTAAAAAAATTTCAGCAAGTTTTAGACAGACCTTATTTGAAATTATCGATAAAACCCAACACTCGACTACCTGGATCTATATTTTTCTGCAAAGTTAACATTTTATTACGATGCAATCATAAAATTGAGTGATAATCGGCTTTAAACAAGGTAAAAACCACCCTTGCAAAATCCGCTACGCCGGCAATACGATGGCGGGGACGAAACTCACTATATCTCCCTCAGTTTATATGAACTACACGTGTGCAAATGAGACAGCAATGCATTCACACATACCTACCGCCGCCATCCCCAGCTGTCGATCGCGTAGATCGAAATTTGACAGACACATATTGGCGACCGCCGTGAACTCAACTTTCGCGGAGATATTCAAATAATGTCATATTTAAATAAATAACAATCTTCATATTTTTGAATAAGTTTCGATTTCCGCGGGAATAAAAGTCGTATTTTTTCAATCAATTGATGATTTTGTGTAGAGGATATTGACTTTGTCAAAAAAAGTTTTATCCAGGTAATATTACGAAATTAGTTTTATGTTGTGATAATTTTGCCACCAAATTCATTTGTCAGTGTTAAAATGAGTTGAATTTTCGAAATTTTGTGTGTAAAATCGGAAATTATTTCCACTACTAGGGAAAATATTAGAATACGGGAATGTATGGAGAAGAAAGGAGACATAGTTTTTTCAGATCAAAATAATGACAAAAAATAATGTTTCGTGGTTTTTCAAAAGTAAAAGGAAGATTTACAGTTTATCATATTTGGTATCGAAAGTTGAGTAGGTACTTAACAATTCAATTTTTCTATACATTTTTCATTTCCTCAGTTCTACGCATTTTTTTATCGTTCATGATTATTGAGCAGACATTTCAGACAGTATAAAGAAATGTCAAACCCAAGATAACTCATAATTTATGATATTTTACATCAACCATGCAAGATTTGATGTCTGAACACGATAGGTGGGTAGCCATCTTGGCTATCAGTGTCTGGGTATCTTCTGTACAGACTCCAGTGATGATAAAAGTAATGTACTCACTGTGGGAAGTGCTTGTGTCGCTGCAGGTGGAGGAGGCAGGGCTGGGCGGGGGCGGCATGTCGAGACGGTCAGCTGTCTCCTTGGAGGCCGGCGCACCGCTGCTGCCACAGCCGCTGGGGCCTGCGCCGCTCGAGCTGCCACTGCCGCCGCTTTTTCCTCCGCTGCAGGCTGCCAGGGCGGCTGATACGCTCTGGGAAGTATAAAGTTTTATTAATCTATGTAATGGGGGGGAAATATTCCATATAACAATTTCATTTTAAGAAAGAATGTTGAGACTGTCCACTGGGGAAGATTTTCCCATTCTTTTAGGACAGTAGGTAGAAAAATTGAGTTGTGTATGAAATGCATATAGGATTAATAATGTTACTAAAAGCATTGGCGTGAAGAGCATGATGCAAGCCTTTTCTAAAATATATTGGTTGAGTGAGACAACGAAACTCAAGTGAACTAAATGCTGGTAATGATACAATGAAACTCTCTTACAAGGTTTTTTCAAGGACCGGAAAAAACTTCTTTATTGGAAAAACAATACATGTAGAATAATTTAGGCCATTTTTAACCCGGAGGATCCGACCAACTACATATGTAGTTGAAAGAAAATTGTTCTACGAGCCTAAATTGTCTACAATAGCAGTATGGAGAATTCGTCGTGTTCATCTCTAAATATTGAGTTAATTGACTAGTAAATGTTCGAAGTAAAAGATTCATACTATAAAACCGAATGTTTTCTACCATGGAAGGCAAAGAGTAATACTTTTTTACTTACAGTCATTTTTTAATTAAATTTTGAAATCTCAGTGAAACTTTCAAATCTCATTGAACTTTTGGCTAACGCATACAGTCTCGTGATGCGCGTCAATGTGTTCGTGTGGTCCTGTTGCCAGGTGTCTGTTTACATGTAGAAGCTGTGTTATGTTTATTGCAGTGCACATTATTTTGATTGTGCTTCTTATCTTTATATAGCTAATAATAAACTGTTTGAGATATGTGATATCCTTTGTCAGCTTTATGAGAACCTTGTAGATTATACTTGAAACTTATGAATACATAACACATAACCAGAGACTAAAAACCTAAAATTAGATTTAAATACAAAATAATTCAACATTTAAGAATGTAACTGAAAACCTGTTTGGTGGAGCTGCATAATTTTTTAAAGAAAGAGCTAACATTTCAGAAATTCATGCCGTTCCAGGCAACCAATTCATTAAAATCCTAATCCCGGTGCCTAGGGGTTAAAATTCTTCAAAAACAACTTCCTAGGCATGAAAACTTCGGAAGAGGGTTTCACTGTAATTCTAATATTTATATTCTAGTATTTTATGTGGATTTACTTGTTGTTCCCTCTTATCCTTGAAATCCTGCCTGTCCTGAACTGGAGCCGGCAGCAGTTTGAACCTGCCCGAATCGGAGAGGTTCCAGGCGGCATACTGAAGGATTCCCACCTTGGGAACGCCGCACGAAATTGTGAAACCTGAACATAAACAATAATAATTATTAACGATCAAGGGTGTAGTATAATAGTAAATAATATGCACATCTCCTTCCCCTCCCCGCTCCCTTCAGCCTCACAATGTACCCTAATATGGGATGCCATAGTCCCATAAAAAAAAGCATATTTAGTAATTGTACAGAATGAGATGTATGACGCCCGACACATTGTTATAGACACCTACCTCCTCTTCATGCCGTTGTTTGAGTTTTCCATCATTGTGTAGGACATTGTGCCGCCTATTTGATAATATTGTGTGTCTAGTTTTTTAATGTATAGATTGTTATTATGTCTAATTTGTAAAGGAGTCGGATCGTCTAATAAATATTGTTTCGCTGTTCGAAAACGAATCCGACTCCCCCGATGCCTTTGTAAATATGTTGTTCGACTGGCGGGATGTGTCTAGCCACCTTTGTTTGGAATGACTTGAATAAACTGACAGAGCGAGATAACGTGGTGCGAGGGAGACAGGTGTTGTCGGATAAACTTTCACGGAGCTACTCGACGCAGACCCGTGTCGATGGCGCCAACTTCGCGCTCGGCGTAGCGCCAGGTTGGCACTACATATAAAGGCCGAAAAGGCGAATTCGGCAGTAAGCAAGTGACGCTTCAACCGACACCACCCGCTCTACCTCGCTCTACTTCAAACCGACTTGCCTTCTTCTTACTCTGACCACCGCTGACCCTTGGACCACCCCCTGGACTACCAACACTCACTGGAATCAGACCCTCGTATCACCACGGACAAAGCCCGCAAAGCATCATCCGAGATTTGCACAAGTGTGTTTTGTGCAAAAGGATTTGTACAACCGCAGAAGTTTAGCACAAAAAGGAATTTGTGAAAATGTGCAGAAACAAAAAGTATAACAAAAGTCAGTGTCGTTCCCTCTGCAAGGAGGACTCTGCAAGGACAGGTTGTGCTTTCTCCCCTCCCAGACCTCTCCGCAGATCTGGATCAGCTGCCGCATACAGTTCGTTTGTGTGCCATTACGTCTGGTACAATCATTATTATTGGACTTGGCACATGTCGCTCATTACATGTGAAATTTTAATAAAGGATTCGACGCGTACCAGTTTGATATGCAGCATGAAACAAAAATATGTAGTAAAAACTGTTAGTAGGATTAGTTAAGTAAGGTTATATTACCAATAGCCCCTGGCTGGTACATGGGTGAGCTCTTCATGGTGACAGTGGCACCCATGGTGACCTCCTGCGCGGCGGCACCCCCAGCGGGCCTCTGCTTGCGGGATCGCGCACGGTGTTTCTCCCACAGGCGCGCGCGTTGGGCCAGTGGCAATACTCCCCTGGAACATAGACATAGGCACAATTGTCAATTTCATCATTCTCATCCAAATATTATTGTTTTAATACAGTAGAAATTAATGAATTCCCACAAAATTAAAAAAAAAATCAACGGTTCAAAAGTTTTTTTTTCCCGGTCCCTTGGAAAACTTCTTAAGAGAGTTTCACGTACAAGTAAATTCGTAAAAATATGACATATTTCCGTGTAAATCGAAATTACGCAGCCGATTACCATCGCAGCAGGGCATTTAAATTCCGATATTCTAAGTACATTAGTACAAATACGAAATATTTTCATGTCGTTACAATTTTCGCGGCCAACAACCATCACGGCTGTTCAAATTCAGATATTCAAAGTGATTTGTAAAAATATATCATATTTTTCCATCGAACAATCAGATTTACAAAATATTTAACGAATTAGGACAATGCATGATGGCATAAATTTAAATTTTACAGCGTTTCATCTCCACGGCCAGATTCAGATTTATGAAATTTTAAAATATATTTTAGAACTAATTAAATTTTTTCAAATCACACTTACTAATTTTCGTGCGCAGGCCAAAATAATTCTGAATTAAAAATACAGTATAAAATTTCAATTAAAGTTATAACCTCATTTTTACGTGCGCAGAATTCACATTTTCCCGGCAGTTACGTGTAATTTTTTCAGTCCCGAGGTATTTCAGTACACTTAATACTCGCATTTACGTTTTTCTTTCCCGCGATTTACGTCGGAAATATTGAAAATAGTCGTGACATTCGAACGGCGTAAGGTGATTGGAGGGAAAACTCCGTGTCTTTAGAAGGGCGTACGGTGATTGGTGGGCCAACTCCGTGTCTTTAGAACGGCGCACGGTGATCGGTCAGCGAGCAACATAATTCATTTGCATTTTATTGCTTTCGGTTCGATTATTATACATTTTTACGTCCTCATTCTTTCAAACGCATAATGTCTAACCAAAGGAAAGCTTTGTCAGTGCAAGAGAAAAGGAACATTCTCGAATAAGTGAATAAACCTGTTGGCTCATGTGTTATCGTGGCCAGAAATTTAGGAATACCCATTACTACTTTGGCCACAATCATTGAAAACCGTGAATCTATTGAACAAAAGCATTATTCAATGTGGACCCGGGGCGAAAGACGTACCCAGTACCCAAGAAAATATCCAGTGTGATGTTATAGAAGACTGGGAAAGGATTTCATACCAACCCCTGGAGGATTATGTAAACCTTGACTCCAATGTTATGACATCAGACTTGGTGGAAGTTGATGACATAGTTGACAGTCATTTAACACTAGCAGACTTTTCTGCCGAAGAACTATCTGCTGAAGAACTATCTGCTGAAGAACTGTCTGCTGAAGAACTGTCCGATGAAGAAGAGGTTGATATTCCAACAAAAGAAGAAGCAGTGAGGTATATCCAGTGTGATGTTATAGAAGACTGGGAAAGGATTTCATACCAACCCCTGGAGGATTATGTAAACCTTGACTCCAATGTTATGACATCAGACTTGGTGGAAGTTGATGACATAGTTGACAGTCATTTAACACTAGCAGACTTTTCTGCTGAAGAACTATCTGCTGAAGAACTATCTGCTGAAGAACTGTCTGCTGAAGAACTGTCCGATGAAGAAGATGTTGATATTCCAACAAAAGAAGAAGCAGTGAGGTTCATCGGGGGTTTAAAAACCTACTTTACAAGCATTGGTGATATTGAAGATGACACTTTTAAATGTTTATATAGTCTTGAAAGAGAATTACGTAACAAAAAAAATTAAAATTGAATGTTGTTTTTTTCAATACCCCTCTTTTACATTTTCCCTCCAATTACGTTATTTTTTCCTTATTATTAGTCCCTTAAAAACCGTAAAATAGGGGTTATACTGTATTTTGCATGAATTTTTTTCTGGGGAGGTTTTTTCAGCAAAAGTTTTTTCGAATTATCGGGGTTCTACTGCAGTGAAATTTTAAAAAAGAACCAAAGATTTATAGTACTAATCTTTCCACTTCAAAATGCGTTACTTGAAAAGGAAATTCTTGAAAACGGGAGTAAGTACATTACCCACTGTGTTCTTACATGTGATGGGATTTAGATTTTGTGTATGAAGATTGGTGGATACTTCCATCATGGTCCTGACAAGAAACCACTATTCAGAAACCAAGCGTTGCTTGAAATGACTTTCGATGTGCTAAGTGACCAGATCTGAAAATCCAGGTACTTCCGAATCTCCTCCACTCCTTGCATGCAATATTCTCACTAGTTCTGGGCAATTGGGACTTTTGGAAAAATAGATTAACTTCGGGTTTGTACTACAAATCCTATGTTTTCTAAGGAACAATTGGTCTAAGCTTAGATGGTTATTGGACTAAAATTAATCAAATTTTGTAATAGAGAATTGTCAACACTCACCACCAATAGATGGAACCACTGTCCATCCTG